>CM021102.1:514312090-514348874 GCA_007115665.2 Sequoiadendron giganteum
AATGGTTTGATCAAACTGCCTTTGGGGGGTTCGAGAAAACATGTGTTCGCACAAACCACCCTTTCCCCTCTTCTCCTCTCTAGCACCAATTTCCCCTCTTCTCCTCTCTAGCACCAAAAATGTCCAAAATTTTTCCCTTCGAAGCTTAGGTTGAGGATGAAAATGGAGGAGACTTCACAAACCCAACTGGATGATAGTATTCCTCGGAATGAGCTATCCAACAAATATAATTTTAATATTTTTTGGTTTTATTATGTATTTGTTTTTTTAGTTTTATTAAACATAGCTTTTTCACCGAAAATCAAACTCCTTGTTCTCCACATCTAGAAAAATAGGAGATTGTCAAAAAGAATTAAAAAATATGAGTGCACCAGATATCGAAGTCCTTGATCCAATAAAAAAAATAATTTCGATGCATACAAAAAAAGTCCGCCTATGTCTGAATTGTAATTGGTTGACTTCAAAACTTGATTAAGAAAAAAAAATTCAATAAAAACTATGAGACCAATTGGAAGCACTAGATATCATAGTTACAAATCTAAATTCAAAAGAATTAGAATTTTATCCTTCATGGAAAAAATTTATGTTGTATACGGTGAGCGTCACTCCTTAAAAATGTTGTTTGTTCAAAAAAACTAGTTTTCAAAGGAGATGGAAAAAGAAGTGCAATCTGATTCCAATTTTTTTGAAAAAAGTATATTTAGAATGCATAGACAAAATTTCACAAATCACTAGTTTGCATCATCTTCAAATTCCTCACGGTTTAGCCACTATAGGTGCCTGCAAGTGAAGATTTAGTGAGAAAAAATTATTTTAGTCTCGAGTTTGGCCAAAAATTGTAAACTAGTATTGTGGGATCACCCCTAATACAATTGCAATAACAATGCTTGTGGCATCCCTATAAACCTCTAGGGAGAAATAAGGGATATATTGTTGATTTAAAATCCAAAGGATGAAAAATCCCCTTTGGGTCAATAATTAAAAAGTTAATCAAATGAATCAAAGCTATTATATCAACATACAAAAACCCCATGTAGGATTTTTATGATGCAAAAACATAAACTTGGGTTGGACTCATATTTATTTTATTGTTGTATGAATAATTTGACTTGATATGAAATTACTCACATAGGTCAAGGATGACACCTCTTATAGGAATAGGATTTATATGATATCAGGAAAAAAACAATGGTCAAATCAACCATTTCTTATATAAGCTTCCCCTTCATGGGTAGCATCTGCAAAGGAACTGTCTAGGTAATATAACCCTAGAAAGGGTTGTATACCACTTAACAATTCAGATAAATATGGAATAGAAGACAAAACTACATAGTTTACGCCTTGATCCATTTGGAAGCAAGGCATGTAGGCAATCTGGGAAATGAAGGATGCTCCCAATACTTGGTGTTCAAGAATGAGGTTTAGGGTAAGAATGCCAAGTAAGAAAATCTGAAATATTACTCAAATAAAATAAATTCATATGGAACGTATTTGAAATAATCACCTATGGGGGTCAGTGTAGGATCATGGGGGTCCAAACTAGGCCCTTAAGTGGCAATGAAAATTTAGAAAAACAGAGTTAGGCAACTTGACATAAAAATTTGAATAGGTTATTAACATAATTTGAAAATATGTAAGAACATAATTTGTAGAAAATTGAATGTAATTTCTAAAGACACTAGTCCTTTTTTAGAAAGAAATTAATCTATTTGGTGAAAATTTTAATTTTCAATTCAATAGTACTAAATTTTTAGGAAAAAATAAAAAACAAGTGTATGTCTGACCAACCTTAGTACAAGAAAAAATAATTTTTCTTTTCAAACTTTCAATATAAGTAGAGGACACATGCCCGGATGTGTCGTATTTTTTTATAATTTTTTTTTAAGTAAATAATTAGTTATGAATTTTTTATTAGAAATTTTTAAAAATATTAAAACTTTTTTGTCTGACCACCATAACTTGGTCAAAAATTTATGAAATTTAATTTTTATATTTTATCCTATAGTATCAGAAGCATAGAATGTGTCACATCTTTCAGATTAAAAAAATGTGAAGCCATTCGAGAAGTATAGATGTTTTTCAATCAGCCTATCAATCAGGACATTAGTCATAATGCATGTTGAAAATCAATAATAATTATCTATTAAATTAAAAATAAGGCATATCTTATATTGGTGGAAAGCTAACAATTTTCTCAATAAACCCTTTTCGTTTCATCAAATTCGAATTAAAAAAAGTCATCAACCACTTTTTTGGCATATTGCCACTTTTTGGACCCCCATGATCCTGCACTCACCCATGGATTGCTTGATTCCCTAAGGCTTTTAAGAAATTTTTGGAGGTGGTATTATAGTCTTTGAATATTAATTATATACCCCTAAAAGATGGAGACCTTGGTACACTCCTAATAGGAAGTGTGGTCTTTAGGGAAGCGACTCAAGACTGATTAGTCCTGATGAGTCTAAGACTCTATCTAGAACACATGCCTATCCTGTGATAGATTCCTAACTTATTTTTAGGTGGATTCCTATTCCAGATATATGAATAGATGGATTCTTTGTTTCATATGAAAAAATGACTAAACTGTCATGCCCCAAATTTTCACTAGAAAATGCAACAATTTTTTTTAATCAACTATTAAGCTAATTAAAGTTCTAAGTGACCATAGATCAACATTAAAGATATTACCAATATTATTGATATCTAAAATAGCATGCTTGTTTAATGTTTCTCTTTGTATATTAGCAACTCCCACATCCTTGTGTTTTATCTATAATTTTTTTCACCTAGCACAACCATTATGGAACATAGTATCAATATAAATTTCTTGATTGACTCATAAGATAATTTAGCGAAGAAGACTCTATTAGTGTGTCTCCCATAACTATCATAATTGCAATTTATCTAGCATGAATATTGCATTGCTTCATTTACATGACATACAAGGGTATAATTAATGCTAGCAAGGTTTATTTTATTACAAGTGAAGATAGATCCCCTAACACACCCATAATGGAGTAACATGTATGGTTGTTTTAATCTTTTGAGGTTATTATTGCTTGATTAACAAAGAACATTACCATCTAGCTCAAAATACCCTTTCCCCACTCTAATTGTCATCATTTAGATTCACAAATAATATACTTTTTATAATAATATTTCAATACTCTATTTCTAGTACTTTATAGATGATTCCATCATCTTCTTTCGTCAACATTATCCTTTTAGGCTTTAATTTGTATTTACACTTTGATTATAATTGTCCCTCATATTTTTCTTTTATTTAAGTTGGTAATAGAGTGGTAATGATGGTTAACTATAATTTCTTTTTTATTTTATGAATATAAAAATAACATAGATTTAAACTAAATACATCCCAAGAAATTTACCACACATATTTTTTAATTAAATTATAAACTCGTAATATAATTGAGTTTCTTTAGATTTGGTAGAAATTAATTTATTATAGTCACCTACAATATTATTATTTTGGTTTCTTTGAAAATAATAATAGCATGGATGACTTTGTTATCACAGTTTATTCATTGATAATATTATTTAAAATTGTACTACTATATTATTATGTGTTCCTAAATTAAATATTAAAATCAATATCATGCCTCTTGCTAGCACTATTGACCATTAATAATAATAATATTATCCTTACTAAATTGTGATTCATCCATAATAATATTATTACACTCTTCTACATGGCATTGACAATTTTATTCCTCAGTAATGATAGTATTATTGTCTCATCAATTCTTTAGACATTTATAATGTTATAGTTATAGGTTCACACTTGAACCTTTATTATTTAACTAGTAATCGACATTAAAAGTATTATTATTTATTGACAACTCAAACATTAGAACGAGATCATGTTGATATTTAATTGTTAATAATTTTTCTTTTTTGAACAATATTATTATGAAGAAACCAATAAATAATCTTGAATCATAATACGAGAGATGGTTATGGAACTTCAATACTCAAAATTATTATTTATATTTACTCTCAAATATTCATTGTTAATACCACTTGCATTTAACCAAGTAAATAATACTAATATTAAATCCTTAATTAACTTCAATATAATGTTGTAACATTATTATTATCATTAATGGAATAATATATCATTATTTTATCTCATACTATTATTGCTGACATTTTTGAAATTAATAATACTACCTCAATAATGACGATATTAGCATCACATATCCAACACTAAAATTCGTTGATAACATTGTGATTGTTTAATCTAATTTTTTTTTCTTATTAAAGATTAACCCACATTAAAGACAATAATGATGCTGATTAATTTTTAACAACATATTATCACCATCTAACCAAATAAAATTGCTATTGTTAAATTGAAATATAAGAACAATAATAACACATTTAATCTATACAATTAATAGTATCAATTTTCTATTTACACTCTTTAAATAATTCTATCATTTTCTATTTAATAACTAAACATACCATATGTTTTTTAATTGACATAATGGTTTTACATTAAAAATAGGAATCTTCCTGTGCAATATGATCCAATTATAGTTACTGCTGTAGTTTTCATTTGTTATTGTATATGCTGCGATTTTAGTTGTTATTATAGTCTCATGCAATTAATAGTTGCTGTTGTAATTTTCATTTGCTGCTGGATATGCTGCAATTATAGTTGCTATTGTAGTCTTATTTGTTTTTTTATATGTTGCTAATCCAATTTTTTTGTTTACTGCTTTATTTTCTGCTGTAGTTAAAGTTCATCATTACCATTAAATTCACTAACCCAGCTCATGCCATACTATGATGCCCATACTGTAATGTAATGTTGATGTCCTTGCATTTGGATTGTGACAGGAAACAGACTTTTAGCAACTTAGGTGCCTATATTTGCAACTACTTCAATCTGCTATCATTTGTGTTATTAATTTCTGAACTTTGAATATTAATGAGGATGGTGACTCTCGCACACTATCGCCCAGAAGGTCAAAAACCTAGGAAAAATATAAAATATAAAAATAAATTAGGGGAGAGGAGCCAATACGTATGCGGGGGCCCTAACGTGCGATGGGACATGCGCTTGTTGGGGCCCACACCTATACGCCGGTCCTCCACAACTTAAAAACAAATTCATCCATAAATAGGCACGATGAAATCAAACATAAATCAGATATAAAATGCACACTCAATAGCATTAATTTAAAAACAAAACAAGTACATGCTGGCAGCCAAACATGATGAAGTGTATCCAACTTGTAGCTGACATATAACAAGTAGCATTCCGACATGGAATTTAAATAGCCTAAACATTAACACATGCACCCTTCCCCGTAAACTGGTAAACCCAACTTTCGCACCAATGTAGGCGTCACTTTCACATTAATCACAACTAAACAACATAAACAAGGTGCCAAGTCAACAACTTTGAAACCCATCCGACCCATCTTTGACTGATTGGCAAACCCATTACAAGAATGTTTCCCATCGTAGCATAACCAAACTAACACGCAAATGCATTCGCCTGTCCCGTCTACCATGAGATCTACATCACGTATCAGCTTGAATCTGTCCCATCTTGCCAAGTAGGGTGTGCACGTATTGGAGCCAAATGCAAATATCCCACTTGCATCCATTTAACACTCCTATAAGACCACCATTATTCAAAACAAAAACATGGAAACAATTTCAAACAATCCACCAAACCAATCAAGTAAAAAATTAATGGTTGAAATCAATCAAATCTCCAATTCATATGAACAAAATTCAAATTCAAAATAGGACAACAATTTATTTCACCACACCAAACAACCATCAATCAAATTCAAATAATTCCCAATTCAAATGGCCATGAAAACCAACAAATATTCAGTTATTCTATAGTGAGCGACATAAGAAAAGGAGGAGTGACAAGCACATAATTGAACGAGTTAACATCAAGGGGAGGTGACAGCTCAGATTCCAGTGCACTAGCATCCATATTGTACTAGGTTTTCCTTTTCACACTTGTTCTTCATTACAACCATTACTATTTTCCATTTCTAAGCTTTGTATTGATCTTCATTACAACCATTATAGTCATAGGTTTTTGTTTATGTTTCCCTAGGGTTTATATTGCAAATATTATAGTCACAGGTGTTTCTTTATGTATCGGTAGGGTTTATATTGCAAATATTGCAGTCATAGGTTAGCATATGTGTTCCATAGGGTTTATAATGCAAATATTACAGTCTTGGTTTACCATTTAAAGCTTTCCCTAGGGTTTATTTTCCAAATAATACAGTCATTCGTTAGCATATACATTCCCTAGGGTTTATATTATAAATATTACAGTCATAGGTGAGCATATGTGTTCCATAGGGTTTATAATGCAAATATTACAGTCATGGTTTACCATTTAAAGCTTTCCCTAGGGTTTATTTTCCAAATAATATATTCATTTGTTAGCATATACATTCCCTAGGGTTTATATTGCAAATATTGTAGTCACAATTTACCATTTATGTTTCCCAAAGGTTTATATTACAAATGTTATAGTCATAGTTTACCATTTCAGTTTCCCTAGGGTTTATATTACAAATATTATAGTCATAGTTTACCATCTCTATTTCCCTAGGGTTTATATTGAAAATGTTACAGTCATAGTTTAGCCTTTCTATTTTAGTAGGGTTTATATTGCAAATATTACACTCATAGTTTAACATTTTTGTTTGATAGGTTGTGCATTATCATTCACTCTGATTTTCATGTGTCTCAATGGTTCTGCATTATCATTCACTCTACTTATCATAGTATCATAGGTTTCGCATTATCGTTTATATGGTAAACATTGGTCATGGTTTACCATTTCTATTTCATAGGTCCTGCATTATCATTCACTCTGCTTATCTTATTCTCTTAGGTTCTAAATTATCATTCACTTGAGTTATATTATTTGCATAGGTTCTGCATTATCATTCACTCTAGTTATCTTATTCTCATAGCTTCTACATTTTCATTCACTCTGGATATCTTATTCTCATAGGTTTTGCATTATTAGTCACTAAAGTTTCCATTTTAAGAAGGTTTTTTTTTCATCATTTTCATATGTTTTTGATTCATCAATCAACAAATATTTATGCCTGTCAATGAGTTCATCATAGACAATATATGTGAGCTTTGTTAAACTCTTACTGTTTTTCATTCGTAAGCTTTCTGTTGTTCAAACATGAGTTTGGTTCTCACTTTTCTATGCATGAGAATGTTAATGTTGTAAACGCTTAAGAGATATGAGATGTTCTTAAACTCTTACTCCCTTGCATAGTTTGTAATTTTGTGCTTCTTACTCCTCTACTTCCTTATGTCGCTCACTCCATAATAGATGTAACTCTCTAAACTGTTACAAAAGATAATCTCAATTGAAATGCAACAAACTAAAAAGATAACACATACACAAACTAAATAATCTTTTGTTCAAGCATCACTCTCTTCATACATATAATGATAACTGTTAAAGAATTTGTGTTTCATAGTTTACCATTTATCTTTCCTAGGTTCTGCATTATCATTGACTCTGATTATCATATTCTCATATGTTCTACATCACAAACTAATTATTCTTTTGTTCAAGCATCACAACACTCTCTTCATACATATATAGATAACCGTTCAATCATTTGTATTTCATAGTTTACCATTTATGTTTCATAGGTTATGCATTATCATTGACTCTGCTTATCATATTCTCATGTATTATGCATTACAAAGTAATTGTTTTTCTATTCAAGCATCACTGTTTTGATTCTAATTATTCTATGTAGATGGCCAAGGGAAATGCAGTGGTGACCCGTACTAGGAACAAAAAAAGAAAAGAGCCATGACAAGGTTGCTCGCCGAGAAACGAGGATGTAGATTCCCCCCTAAAATAGATCATGTTGCACAAGTAGATGAGGTTTCTACTCAAATACCGTAGATTGAGGTTACTACACCTCAAATACCACAAAAGGTAAAACAAATACAGAAGCTGTGGTCTGAGGATGACATGAAAAGGGCACTCTATGATGTTGAAGAGAATAACATGTCGATAAGGGGGGCTTCCAAAAAGTGGTCAATCCCAATAGCCACATTGTCCAAATGGCTAGGGGGTCTAACAACAACTTCCAAGAAAGGTCCGCCAACATTCCTCACTGAAGAGGAAGAAAATATTATTGTGGAATGGTGCGAGAAAATGGCTGATATTAGTCATGGTCTTGAGATAATCAATCTTAAGTCTAAGGTTGCTCAAATATGTCAAAATAGGCCAAACCCTTTCACCAATGGCTTCCCAGGGAAGTCCTAGTGGACAGGCTTCAAGCACAGACATCCTCAACTCGCATTACAAATTCCCAAAGGCCTAGACAAAGATAGGGCATTCAATCTTAGAGTTGATGTTGTAGATGCATTCTACAAAACACTGTCTGCAGCATACAAAGGAAGGTCATATGGTCTTGATCGCATATGGAATTGTGATGAAACTAGCATCCAAGCAGGCACAAATGGGTCCATGAAGGTTCTCGCAAGAAAAGGTAGCAGGAATGTCTCATACATTATCCCAAAGAGCCATGAATGGATAACCATTCTATGTTGTATCAATGCTACCAGGCAGAGCATTCCAGGATTCTACTTGTTCAAGGGGAGTGTGAACATAGATAATTACATAATATATTGTGAATGAGGTGCTTGCATGGAAACCCAACCACATGCATGGATGACCAAAGAATTGTCATAGATTGGTTGACCCACTTCAAAACCTCGATTCCAGGCAGTGTCTTGCCCACCAACAGGGTCTTGCTAATCTTTGATGGCCATGGAAGCCATGTAGCACTCGAAACCATCTAGGAAGCAAGAGAAATCGGTGTAGATTTGTTAACATTGCCATCACACACATCACATAAGCTACAAGCATTGGATGTGAGTGTGTTTGCACCTTTCAAAGCTTACTTCAAATCAAGACGTGCAAATTTTTTGTCAAGGTTTCTAGACATTGAAGTGAGGAGGAGAGAACTTGCAATGTTAGGCAAAAAAGTAATGAAAAGAGCTTTGTCAATTGACAAAATCAAATATGGGTTTAAAAGGACTGGTATATGGCCACTGAATGCTGATGCACTTATCAACGACATGCGTCCTAGTGAGACATTTGTGGTTAGTGAGGATGTTGACGTAGTTGAAAACATTCTCAGCCTTTTTGGACTTGGTGTGTCAAGTGATGATGCCATAGTATTGTAGTCCACTCTTCTAGATGGAAACATGTAGCTTGCAACAGAAACACAACACTCACCTCATACCTGTCCTACTGAATTAGTTGCACAAGTGGTGGTTAATGAACACACCCCTCCCATGGTGGACAAGGTTGTTGATCAATTCAACAAAAGTTTAGATCTTCCATCACAATGAAGCCAACCATCCTGGTTGGTTGAGGGAGCAATGAACTTGGGCATTGATTTGGAAGTCCCAGAACAACAGGATACCTATACTTTCCCATCACCACCACCAAAAATTGACCTTTCTCAAGTTGTGAATTACTATGCTTCTTCTTGAAATTCAGATTTACAAGGCAATGAAGATGTACCACAGGGCTCATAGGTAGTTGAGGAGGTCATTGGAACACAGTCAGATGGGACACAAGAAACACAAATAGTTTTGCACATCAACAAGTTCCTCAAGTTTCCTGTGCACACTGTCCGTCAAATGAAATCCAAAGAAGGTGTGATTCAGATCAGTAGATAGTCTCAATTGTTGACAACAAATGATTACATGAGGCTATTAATGGAGCAAGAGAAAAGGAAGAAAGAGGTGGAGGAGATAAAAATAAGAAAGAGACAACATAATGCGGAGAAAAGGGAAGCAAGAATTGTGGTAGCGGAGTTGAAGGAGAATGCCAGAATTGAGAAGGACATATTGCGAAAAGAAAAAGAGCAGCAAAAATTACAATAGAAAAAGGATAGAGATGTGAAAAAGGAGCAAGAGAGGATTCACAAGGAACAAGACCGAAAGGAAAAAGAGATTTAGGAGGCACATAGGGATTTATAGAGAGAGAGGTGGCTAAGGAACACTTCTAATCCGTTGTCTCAATGTAATGGAGTCTTCCGTGATATTCTCAACATTAATATCCCTCAGTTCTCCACAGCAATGAATTATTCAAACCTCTCCCAATCTGACTTTAGGGCCAATCAATATCCATATCAGTTTGGCACTTGGGATGTACAGATGTGTTCACTATCGCCCCCAACACATGTCACTTGCACCCAATTTACCACTCCAAGTCCCACTCATGTATGCAACAATCCCCATTGACTGGAAGGGGACAAGAACATGGCACCCCAACCAACCAAGATCCTTTTCACAACAACATCAGCTAGATTACAAATGCACCAAAATTGTGGACAGTTGTAATTTTTTTGATTAGTATAGATTGACCGTTATTGTTTTATTTTGTGGAGTAATCTGATCAGATTCGAAAAAAGTGTTGTATGTAATTTGCAATGTATGCTTCTACGTTGACAGTTTTAAATATATGAAAATTACAGATGCATCGTTATTGTTTTGATTTGCAATGTATTATGATCATATTGCAATGTATGTTCTATGTAAATTGTAATGTGTCACTTTTTTCATTTCAAATGTTTGCTTCTTCATTGACATTTTGTCATTTTCTATTCCTTTTCCAATTATTTTGCCACATGGGAGGTCAAAATTTTTCCACGACTGTAAAAAAATGGAAAAAAGACTTGTCAATTGATACAGAGGCATCTCGAGTGCCACTACCTGCGTAGCTCGACGTCCGAAGGTGACAACCTTTCCATGTCAACTTCTCCCAATCCACCACACTAAGAATCCACTACATCGTATTTATCACTCACTGCCACTTCCTATTCCTTTCGACTATCGGGTGTAAATGCTATCACCTCTCCTAAACTCCTCGTCACCTCGTAATTTTATTCCAACCAACCTATACATATACATATATGCATGAATATACATATACATATGAATATACATATAAATATACATATACGTATATACATATGTATATACATATCCATATACATATATATGTATATACATATGCATACATATGCATATACATATACATATCTACATACATATACATATACATATATCTATGTATATACATATCTATATACATATACATATGTATATGTATGTATATGTATACACATATACATACATATTTTTCGAGTCAACCTACATTGAATGCTCCCCAGTGCCTTGCTCTTTTCGCCAACTTTTTCAGCCTTTTATTCTAGCAGGTTGACATTCTTTCTTCACTTGCAGGCCACTACCTATTCGGTTCATCGTCTGCAACCTTAAAAACTTTACCACAACCTGCAATGCTCAGAGATCGGTTTGTATTTGGGTAGAAGCCGATTAGGAGATAGGTACACACCAGTTACTGAATGTTACCAGCAACTCCACTTCTTCCATGCAAGCAACGAACGGGTTCCTCGCCACCATGAACGAGTTCCATATACATATACATATACATATACATATTCATATATATATATAGATATACATATACATATACATATACATGTACATATGCATATGTATATGCATACATATACATATCTATATACATATACATATGCATGTGTATATGCATACATATACATATCTATATACATATACATATGTATATGTATGCATATGTATATTCATATACATATACATAGACATAGACATAGACATATACATATTCGTATACAATTAAGTTGTGCAACTATTCTATCTTTTTCAGGTGTCATTGATGAATTTGGGGGTGTTTAATTTTTCATAGGTGATGCTTCATCTTCAATTCAATGTAAATGAATGCATATATATTATTTTGTTGTGATTCAATTCATTCATGGAAATGAATGCATGTAAGCAATGCTGCAATTTTTCATTTTAGTAACAAAAAATATAGTTAGTTGTTTTGATGCCATACATAAACCTGGGGTTGTTCTCTTTTTTCATAGGTTCTGCATGTAAGCAATTCTATATACATATGCACATATACATACATATATATATATATATATATATATGTAAATATATATACATGTAGACACAAATATATATAAATGTATACATATAAATATATATACATATACACATACACATACACATACACATATACATATAAATAACATTGTATGTTGTTTCCGTGCCATAGATAAATTTGGGGCTGTTCAAATTTTTAGATGAATGCATATAAGCAATGCTGCAATTTGTCATTGCAGTAACAAATAATATTGTTGATTGTTTCGATGCCATAGATAAATTTGGGGTTCTCTTTTTCATAGGTTGTGTATGTAAGAAAATCTATATACATACACATACACATCCACATCCACACATGTATATACATAAAACATAGACATACAAATATACATATAGGTTCTACTTCATCAATTAAATCAACTAAGCAATAGAGACATTTTTTAGGGAGACTTGATTTTATGAATGCTCGTTTGATGGAAACCTATGCTGCACAGGTCCACAACTCCATTCGAATTGTGAAGTGCTGCATAGGTAACCATGGCAAGCCTTCACAAAACCAAGTCCCCTAAGTCATTCAAATACAAAGCTATGGTAATCTATGTGAAGTGCTACATAGGCAACCATGAAAGGCCTTGGGAAAACCAGGTCCCCTAAATACATGTTGTAGGAAAGCTTTAGTGCTCAATATTGATCTATGGTAATACATGTGAATACTTGAAGGTTTTCATGGCTATTTGAATTGGGAATTATTTGAATCTGATTGATGGTTGTTTGGTGAATCTGATTGATTTTGGCCATTAATGATTTAGTTGATTAGTTTGGTGTATTGTTTGCAATTGTTTCCATAATTTTGTATTTAATAATGGGTGCCTTACAACTTGCAAAAATGGAAGCAGATGGGATTTCAAAGTTCACCACTACTATGTTTGTACCATACTTGGTGAGATTGGATAGATTAGTGCTGATATGTGTTGTAGGTTTCATGATTGATTAGACAGGCGAATGCATTTTCTTGTTGGTTTGGTTATGCTACGACGGGAAACATGCTTGTAATGGGTTTGGCAGTCGCTCAAAGATGGGTGATATGGGTTTGAATTGTGTTGACTTGGCACCTTGTTTACGTTGTGTAGTTGTGATTAATGTGAAAGTGGCACCTGCATTGGTGCAATAGTTGGGTTTACCAGTTTACGGGGAAGGGTGCATGTGTTAATGTTTGAGGTATTTAAATTCCATGTCGAAATGGTACTTGCTATATTTTAGATACAAGTTGGATACACTTCATCATGTTTGGTTGCCTTTGTGTACTTGTTTTGTTTTGAAATGAATGTTATTAAGTGTGCATTTTAAATATGATTTATGTTTGATGTCATCGTGGCTATTTATGGATGAATTCTTTGTTAAGTTGTGGAGGACCAGTGTATAGGTGCACATCATATAAAGTTGAGGACACCCCCAAATTAATCAGTGGCACATACAAAAGATACAATTGTTGCAGGTCTGAATTTATGAAGCACACACATAGACATACACATATACATAGACATACATATAGACATAGACATAAGTGAATTAAACACGACTGTGGAGAAGTATAGGAAGGGACAACGAGTGATAAATGTGACACAATGGATTATTAGGCTGGCTGAATGAGAGAAGTAGAGATGGCAAGGTTGTCCACTTAAGACCTCTTCACACATCTATACACACACACATTTACATATAGACATACACATTCACACATACACATTTACATATACAAATACATACACATAGACATAGACATAGACATACACAAAGACATACACATGTACACATAGACATATAGATTTACATACACATAGACATACACATACACATGCACATACGCATACATATACACATTTACATAGACATAGACATAGACACATAGACATAGACATACACTCAGACATAGACATAGACATACATAAACACATACACATACACATACACATACATATACACATACACATACACACACACAGACATTTCCATCATTGTGAAGAAAAAATGAGAAGTTGCTAGAATGAAAGGTTGTAAAGTTGACAAGTGTGTGAGGCATTACGAGAATTGGATGTAGGTTGGCTCGAAAAATATGCAGGATGTCCTGAAAGTAGTATATGTATATGTATATACACATATACATATACATAAATATATAGACAAATTCATATTCGTATACATATATATATACATATACATAAACATAAACATATGTATATGAATATATCTATACATATGCATATATATATATATATATATAAGTAAGATGCAAAGACCTTAAGCATATACAAGTTGGATACACTTCATCATGTTTGGCTGCCAGTGTGTAATTATTTTGTTTCAAAATAATTACAATTATGTGTACATTTAATATCTGATATACATATACATATGTCTATATATATGTCTATGTATATGTCTATACATATGCATATACATATATATAAATGAGTAAACGTGCATTTAATATATATATGTCTATGTTGATGAAGTAGAACCTAAAAAAAATAGAACACCCCCATATATTTCCAAGACTCAAATAAGGTACAATAATTGGATGACTGATATGATGGAAACTAACCTTTGCAAAAGATAACACCCCCAAAATAACCAATGGAACCTAAGAAGAGATAGAAACATTTGCATTATAGATTTATTGAAGTAGCACATATTCATTTTATGTATATGGTTTTTTTTTTAAAAAAATGTTATTGGTCCACGTGGCTTGCCATGTGGACTGTGTGATTTTGGGTGCATACGTATCGACTCCTCTCCCCTATGTAATCAAGCAGATCCTATGAAAAAAACAAGACCCCCAAATTTTTGTAATGCAAACAAAAAAAGCTTCAATAATTGTATGTCTGAATTGATGAATCCTAATAATTGGGAAATATAACACCCCTAATTTAATGAATGTCACCTTAAGAAAATAGCAATAATGATTGAATGAAGCAACACGTATGAAAAACCTAAACCCCCAATTTTATCAATGGCCCGTAGAAATGGTACTCAACAACATCAATCAAAACGTGAACATTAACCCATGACTGTAATGGCTGTAATGAAGAACAATATAAAGCTTACAAATGGAAAACAATAAGAGTATAACAATTATCACATATGTATATGACTGAATTGATGGAGCATAACCCAAAATAAATAACATTGACATATTTATCTATGGCACATAAACAACATCAATTTATTAAGTGACTGAAAAGATGAAGCAAAACCTAAAAAAAAATTAACCCACATTTTTTTTTGGTTAATGAAACAAAGAACACAACCTTACTCAATGATAATGACCTATGATAATATGATAAGAAGAGTCAATGATAATGCAAAACCTATGAGAATATGAAAATCAAAATCAATGATAATGCAAAACCTATGAGAAAACAATAAGGAGAGTGAATGATAATGCATAAGCTGTGAGATTACGATAAGTAGAGTGAATGATAATGCAAAACATATGAAACATAAATGCTAAACTATGAGTGTAATATTTGCAATATAAATAATACCAACATATTTATCTATGGCACATAAACAACATAAATTTTTTAAGTGATTGAAAAGATGAAGCAAAACCTAAAAAAAGATTGACCCACATGATTTTTTTTGGTTAAAGAAAGAAGTTATCACTTTTCCTATTGGCCTTCATTCTATCAATGCAAATCTATTTCAAATGCCTGAAATATTGAAAGAGATATGATGTAATATAAGCTAGACAATTATTTGAGTTTTTCTTCCCCTTTGACATCAAATAGTTTTTTTTTTTTATGGTTAGGATATTATTTTCACTATGTACCTGAGCTACAGGATTACTTGGTTGATTGTGATAATGAATTTTAGGTGAGAATAAGAGATTGGATGAGACTATCATTGAGACATGTTATAATATTTAATCTAAATTGGGATACCCAAGGAATGAATAAGGATGAGTCTAATTCAATGGATAAAATATACTTCGATCATGTATAAATGATGTTCATTCTTGCTATCAATTTGAATAATAAGAATGTTAAACAAACATAGATGGGAGAACAATAGTTGCACTAAAGAGCAAAAACAGAATGGATACTAAAAGGACAACGTAGAAATAATATTCTAAGGTAGTAGGGACAAAAAGAAGTGAAAAACAAGGAAAAACAAGTCAAATTAATCCTTCCCCTTCTTGCACAATATTGACATCAAATAATCTACAAACTAATGGAGGTGAAGAACTGCTTAAGACATATCTAGATAGTACTTGTGAATATTTTCCAAAAGAAAAATGAGGAAGGATAAAGGAAATAAGACATTAGATGTTGTCCTAGAGGAGGGAAGAAGAAAAGGAGCAGTTGACATATCATCATCTCCTTCACAAGTGAGCAACTCTTCTTCACCCAATCATTCTACATGAAATCTACCACCTCCTCGTTCATCCCAAAATACTAATGCATAATGCATAACCTGTGAGATTACGATAAGAAGAGTGAATGACAATGAAAAACATATGAAACATAAATGCTAAACTATGAGTGTAATATTTGCAATATAAATAACACCAACATATTTATCTATGGCACAGGAACAACATAAATTTTTTAAGTGACTGAAAAGATGAAGCAAAACCTAAAAAAAGATTAACCCACATGATTTATTTTGGTTAATAAAACAAAGAACACAACCTAACTCAATGATAATGTAAAATGTATGAGAATACAATAAGCAAAGTGAATGATAATGAAAAAACTGTGAGATTATGATAAGCAGAGTCAATGCTAATGCAAAACGTATGAGAATACGATAAGCAGAGTGAATGATAATGCATAACCTATGAGAAAACGATAAGCAGAGTGAATGATAATGTAGAGCCTGTGAGATTATGATTAGCAGAGTCAATGATAATGCAGAATGTATGAGAATATGATAAGCAGAGTGAATGATAATGCAGAACCTATGAGAAAATGATAAGAAAAGTGAATGATAATCCACAACCTGTGAGATTATGCTAAGTAGAGTCAATGATAATGCAAAACCTATGAGAATACAATATGCGAAGTCAATGAAAATGAAGAACCTATGAGAATAGGATAACCAGAGTCAATGGTAATGGAGAACCTATGAGAAAGAATAGGATAAGCAGAGTATATGATAATGCAAAACCTATGAAACAAAAATGGTAAAACTATGACTGTAAAATTTACAAAATAAACCCTAGGGAAACATAAATGCTAAACTATGTGTGCTATATTTTCAAAATAAACCCTACTAAAAGAGAAATGCCAAAATATGAGCATAATATTTGCAATATAAACCCTCTAGAGCAAAACCCATATAAAGATAAATACATCTTCATCTATGGCATGGAAACAACAAACATTATTATCTATTATATAAACAAAGCGATGCTTGAACAAAAGATTAATTTCCAAAGATTTAGTGTGTTTATGAACACAAATAGGATAGTGTTCATAAACACTAAACTTCAAAAAAATAAAAAAAATATGCAACACCAAAAAACCAATAAAACAAACCAAAATTGCAAACCAAACAAAAACAAAAGAATAATGGTGAGCCTTAGTGAGAAATCTCACCTGGGTTGAACACACGACAAAACCCTTCGTTGCTTGTGGTGACCTTCATGGTGGCGAGGAACCCGTTCATGGTAGCGAGGAACTTGTTCGTTGCTTGCATGGTGGAAGTGGAGCCGTTGGTGACGTTCGGTAACTAGTGTCTACCCATATCCATATTGGCTTCTACCCAAACACGATATGGTCTCCGAGCATCATAGGTTGTGGTGAGACGGTGAAGGTTGCAGATGACAAAATGAGTAGGTACCGGTGTGCAATTGAAGAAGGAATGTTTACTTGCTAGAATGAAAGGCTGAAAACATGGCGAGAAGAGAGAGGTACTGGGAGCATTCAATGTAGTTAGGCTTGGAATAAACGCGGGGTGGTGTGGAGCTTAGGAGAGGTGACAACATTTACACCCAACAGTCAATAGGGAATAGGAAGTGGCAGCGAGTGATAAATGTGATGTAGTGGATTCTTAGGGTGGCGGATTGGGAGAAGTTGACGTGGCAAGGTTGTCACCTTCAGACGCTGAGCCATGTAGGTAGTGGCACCTGAGGTGCGTCTGTATCGGTTGACAGATCTTTTTTCCATTTTTTTTACAGTCGTGGACAAATTTTGACCTTCCACGTGGAAAAATATTTAAAAAATAAAAAAATATAATATTTTATTGTTTAATTTGTGTTTTTGCATAATGGGGTTTTTTTTTAAAATGCTATTGGTCCACGTGGCCTGCCAATAGGACCATGCAATTTTGGGTGTGTATGTATTGGCTCCTCTCCCCTATAGCATCTACTTTTTACTTTCTTGAGCTGAACAATCTCCCACCTACTCTTGATAGGTGAGAAATTAAATTGACGTGAACCCATGACACTCTATTCACTAATTTCGAACAACTATTGAGAACTTATTTTGCTCTTTGCTTTACCACATAGTTTGTACAAAATGAATAAAAGATACAAAGCATGGTCAGACTAAGCAAGCCCAATTCATACGCCTGCTAGTGGATGCGTGGTCACACCTGACAAATTACAGTGGAGTCTGGGAATTCAATGAGCATTAAATGGAATGAAGTGATCATGAAGAGCAACTAATACTTTCACCCATGAAAATATTTTGCAATGGATTATGATTAACTTGGGCCCAAAAATAAATCAAATAGCACTGAAAGCTTGATATTTCTCTATACTTTTATGCTGCAATACCAATACTCGAAAGTGGCATTTGTGATATTCTTTCTTGTATCTGTTGCACAGTCAATCTCCTAGGCATGTATGCTTGATATAGAAATTTTATTTTTCTTTCTTGCATATTATGTGTTGTATCCTAGGTATTTTGGATAGACGACCAAATGTTTATTTTAATTTTATTAGAATTTAATTTTGCAATCCCATAATCTTACAGTCTTACTAGAATATGGATTATTTTATTCTTATTCCTTTTTTTTTCTTTGATCAGATAAGTAGATATTCAACTTCCTGCTCTTACTAGAATTTTGTGTATCATATTCTTATAGCTGTGATCACCAAAGAGAGAAAAGATTATTTTCAATGATGGTTGTTGAATGGTACCGGATGAAAAATTTAGGTAGGATACAAGTTATCCTCCATGTGTATTCCTTAACACAGATTGTAACAAAATTTCATTCGACTGGTTTAAGAACTGTAACGACTTTTAACTGATTCATGGGTCATGCTTCGGAGGATGTAGTGTCACCTATGTATTTTTCATGGTTCATAAATTACTCCATCCAATTTCTTAAATATATTTTAAACAAATATAGAGATTTAAAGAGGTTATAAACAAATGTAGAGACTTAAAGAGATTTTGAACAATTATAGAGACTTAAGTTAGTCAATATTGAGTCAACGAATAATATCCTATAAGTAGAATTAGCTGAAAATCTAAGAGAAAGGTACCAATATTTTCTTAAGTCTATGTTACCAGTCACAAAGGATTTCTTAACCCTTTTTTTTGCAACTTAAAAATATTGCTATATTGTTATATCTTTAGCAGGGAAGTTAGCACATTCTCTTAAGATTTTAACACCATTTGCAGGAACTCTCTTTTATTAACATAGTCCCATTTTACCTTTCCCTTTTAAAATACCATAAAAAAATTTCCTATACAATATGAGACCTATTATTTTCATTATGAACAAAACCAAGTTCTTTCATTTTACAAACTAGGTTCCAAGTAGAACCCGCAAGAAACAAATTCCAATATCCTTCCTCCAAATTTTTGTAACAAATGCATGCCAATGAATAAAGCTTAAATTTTCAGATTGCAACCAAATTTGAAGTTCATTCTTTGGAGGCTTAATGCATACACATTCACATTAAAACCATATCATATTGATACAAAATTACCAATGGAAAAAAAACACATCAATGGGACTTGCTCTCCACCCAACCGTAATGACGTCATGGAGCCTCGTGGGCTCTAGCCATACCCTCAAGCAAGGAATTATTTTAGCTCCATGATGATCAATGGATCCTTTTCTCATTTTTACAAAGGGATAAAACTAACATAGCATCAATTTCATGCATCTCGGTTCTCTACTTTCTATGTCATCTTCTTACAACCAATAACAAGGGTAAATGGGAAAAAGAAGAACTTATCTCTTTTCTTTTAGATGAAGGGACTAAAATCTTGCATCCATCATTCCTCTCCAAGCCAAGCCATCTTGATCACTATCTTTCCAAAGAGGTGGACTCCTCTCTTTTTTTTTCTACCATCTCCACTCAGGTTCTCCAAGAGGAGAAGTGGGTAACACTCCACTCATTCTTCCTCTCCAAAATATATTAGAGTTTCAACTTGTAACCTTTGGGTGGGGGGGATGTGAAGTGTACCTACATCCATCAATGACAGTCTTTTCCTTATTAAAAAGGAAACATGCACTTGGAAAAACCCTCCATCTTTTCATCTCATCCTCTCTTCAAAAATCATCACTTTCCATTATGAGGACTTTTTTAGGGGTCAAATCATGTCCTTGGAGCACTATTAAATGCTCAATTGACCCCTACCACTATGGTTTAGACCCTAGGGGGTTTCTTTTTGCATCCCAACCAAGGAAACTGACCAACAACCCTCTTTAAAGGCCCATTTAAGGACCCATCCGAAATTCAAACTTGGATAAGGGTTTCCAAACCTTAACCCCAACTTACATCTCACATGACACACAATTAAATACCCTCTCAACCCAAAGGAATAAGCACAATAAATCAATTTTTTTCTAAGCTCCAAAATAAGGAAATCAAATACATAACCACAAGAGGATGTCTTTCAATTTGTTCTCACCGATTTTCCCTTCTTGTATTGGCACTGTTTCTTTTCTGCACATTACCAATGAAATCATAAGAAACAGTCCTATATCACATTAATTTAGTAGCTAAATAAGATTTAATTTTACAACAATTTCATTAAAATTTCAATTCGTATTCATAATTTACGAGTGCCTAATGCTTTCATGGTAGGGATAGTAAAACATGTCAAAATGAAATAAAAGCACATTGTCACGCAATCACACTATGTATTTTTTGAAATATATCTAAGCATCTATTTAGGAGAAACATATAAAAAAATTAAGATTCTATTATTCACATGCGAAGCGGGGTCTTACATAAACCATATGATTGATTATGTTGTTCCAAGTTTGATAAACACCTATCTCACATGGATAAAAGTTCTCAAGTATACTTATGAATGAACATTTAAAAATTGAAAGATTGTTTTTAAAATTTAGTGGTGTTCATTGGGTTATTAAAGAATAATAGAAATTATACTTTGATTATTCATATACACATCATGGTTTAGGGGTTGGAGTCCTATTTATCACACCTCAAGTGATTGTATCCCAAAATCATATCGATTGGCATTCTCATGTACAAATAACATTGTTGAGTACAAAACACTTATCACAAGACTTAGAATGGCTATCTAATGAAAAATCAAAGAGTTATAGTTCTATGGTGATTCACAACTAGTGGTTAGATAGGTTAATGATGACTATCAAACAAAGGAGGATAAATTGTTCCCATACAAGACAATGGTTGAAAACATCAAATAGTATTTTACTACTATCTCCTTTGAGAAGATACCTAGAGTGAAACAAAAGGCTACAAATATTGTGGAAACTATTAGATTTTTCATAGACATGCCTCATAATAGTAAAAATTTGGGTCCACAGGAAATCAACATCAACCAAAAAAAATCAGTTTGATTTTATTGTTTTTCTTTTGATTTTTGTTTTTTGTGGAAAATTCAATTCAATTTTTGTGGTCATGGGCGAAGAGATGGGATGAAATTTTGTCATTGATTGAAAATTGTCATATTGTAGTTGCAACTCAAATTTTTAGGCATCGTCCTCTCAATTTATTCATTTTATCAGTTAATTGCAAGAAAGAAAGAAATATTATATTTTCATTTTTGAATGGGATTGGCATAGCTAAGTTACAATATAAAGGAAATCTAAAAGGCCACTCTGGAATTGGAAGAGTCATGCATGAGAAGTTCAAACAAAAAAAGAATATGAATTACAGTGGAGTCATTTAAAATAAGAAGAGAATGCCATGAGAAAAGGGGGAAGGGTGTGTAATGCCCTGTCATGGAACCCAGATAACAACACAACAACCAAATAAAATAAACACTAAAATAATAATCTCATCATTCAACCATAAACCAAAAATATAAGAATATGTCATAGCATCGATTACAGAATCATAGAGAGGTTTAATTACAAGTTTAAGATACATCAAACGAGATTGTGACAAATCTCAATACATCCACAATCATAATGCAATAGAGTCTCATATAAGAATAATGAGTGGATACAATATAGATGATGAACAAGTAATACTGTCAATCCCATTCAGGAGCACGCTCAACATCCAACTCCATGAACAAAGTGAATCCAGGAACCTGTCAAGAAAAATATCGTCTTGAACTACATCACCTACAAGGGGACCCAATAGAGGAAAAGGAACGTTCCTCCAAACCATGTGGTACATGAAAGCCCACCCCCCGTGCTAGGAGATAGTATCAAGTCCACAAGTCAAGAAAACAAAGAAGAAGACAAGACATACGTCACATGGCTGACATTCACATAATGAAATGACAATAACTAAACCACATGATAATAGAAAAACTCCCAAAGGAAACAACATAACCAAGGTGACTCAACACATAAGACCACAACATGTACAAGGATAAGAGTGTCATCACACAGTCATTCTAGGTTACCCTGGTGAATCTTCCTAGATCATTGACCCTCGTCCTGAGTTACCCTGGCAATCTCTACTGATTCTTGGCCCCTAAACGAACTTATGTGGAATCAAAAAAAATTTCAAGAGGACAAAGTGATCAACTAAGCCATTCTAGACCATCTCAACCTACCATTAAACTAAATGAGTGTTAAGGTACAAGGCAATGCAAAACAATTATTTGAGTTGTTATATGATTACTTCCCAACCCCTAATTCTTAAGTTTATAGTTATCACTGGATTATGCACTTTCGATAGGTTACCTTGGTAACCTCTTTAGGGTTTCGACCCCTAACGAAAGCCACTTCTCTTATGTACAAACATACTATTGACAATGACTAGTGTAGCCAACATGCACGCAACACAAAATCCACATATATTCATTATAATCATGATGATACCATATACATTCAAATACCTCAATAAGATAATACATCATGCATGGCTAAGTCAAAAGTCAAGTTGTGTAAAGAATGATGATAAACAAGCATTCTAAGCTTCTCAATGAAATTAACTAACATAAGCCTCTCAAAGATTTCAAAAGAACTCACAACACCCATAGTGCCCTTATAAAATAATGACAATTACACAAAGTTTTCAAGCATAATTAAATATCACTAAATCATGAATGTAAAGTTCAATGATGACAATACTTGACAATTTAAATGTCTAATTTTTTTTTTCCATACATAAATTTGAATTCATACTATATTAGAAATATATTGAATTCGTTCATTTCAAGGTTCAACACGTTTTAAAATCCCTACTACTATACGTAAAATTATTTAAACATTCAAAAATTAAATGTCAATAATTCTCGCCCAAGATATAAATAACGTATGTTCACCTATATTTATCATTGTTATGAATATCAACCATTCAAATCAATTACATATATATAAAATGAACACGCTTATAAATGTATATTTAATTTCTAAATATTGAAATATAAATTATTCATGAATTTATCATTGTACTAAGACACAGTTTAACCCAAACTAATAGAGCGCTTGTAAAGCGCATGCTTATCTCAAATGAAAAATACATTAATCCAAACAAATTATAAAAGAATACGCTATTAGACATAACACAACATTACAATTAGTAAGTTGAAGGCCAACGCTTTAAAATGAACTTGGATAGCACTTAATTATGATTCAACTGGCAGTGAAAAAAATAGGCGCATATGATAATTGATAGTTTATTCCTGATGCATGCATTTAAGCAGTAAACAAAAGAAACACGAAACTAAAGTATACAAAGAAAACATACACTATATACACATCCGTGCCAAATCACATAGTAATTAACAATTTACTATTAATACATGTAGACCGATATGTGGGTTAAGGCGAGGAATTGGGGGTTTAAACAATGATAGCATTAAAGATAAGTGCCTGTATTTTACTCATACTTATGACATGCATTCAGATATGAATGAATAAGGATGCCACATTTGTAAGAAACTTCTATTGAATTGGATATAGGTATTATTCAATCTTAATCAGGTATATGATTTTTTTGAAGGAGATCAACAACAAACAAAAAAAACAAAATCCTCTATGAGACAAACGAATTTTCTACAGGCCAAACCAAGATCAAAACTCAAAAAATGAACAAATGCATGTAGGATAGTTTGTATCTTAGAACATAATTCAGAAATTCAAGAATTAAAGACATGGATTGAATATAAGCCGCGCCAGTCTTGATAGAAGAAAATATAATACAAATAACCAAGATGATGCAGAAATCACCAAGAAGAATATACATGCACAAAAGAGGAGACACAATGTTCCAGGGAAGACACAAGGTCTGACAACAATTACAACATGGAAATTGACATAATACTTTAATAGAGCCCAAGTAAAAACTGAAAGAAAAATTTCTATAAGATAAAAAACGAATTCATATATAGTTTTGTACATCAACCCATCGCCATAGGAATCAAATGGTGAAAATAAATTTTGAAGGAATGACAAAACAATCTTAATGAAGAGATTGTCTGATCATGGCTACGCTCAATAAAATTAAGATAAATGGGAAATAGATATAATTCACAAAACCTCTGAATGAGTGCAAAGGATGTAAAGAATTTGAGAACAAAAATCTTGCATATAAATTATATGGGGAAAAAGACAAAGATATCAACATATATCAATGCATATCAAACATATCAACATATCAATAAAATCACACTGTCAAACATATCAACATATATCGACAAACACACCATGAAGAAGAGTCACGGCGTAGCAGGGTACTCACGAGTGAGTAATGCTACACCGTATCCTTCACCAAGACTGGCATGCATCATAACATCATAAACATCAAATATATCATGATGACCTCATAAAAACTAAAAAACAACATAAACCATAGTTAAGGAGGTTCAACCAAAGTTTTGGAACTCTATTCTGGAGAGGATTCAAAGAAAAGTGGCTGGGTGGAAGGGATCTTTACTTAGTCATGCTGGCAAATTATAACTCCTTACTACGGCCATACAAGGTATACCCACTTACTTTCTAGCTATCTTTAAGATGCCCATGTATATAGTGGAAAAGTTAGAAAGAATTCAAAGGAATTTTCTTTGGGCCGGTGCTCAGGAGAAAAAGAAAATTGCCCTGGTTAAATGGGAAAAGGTTAGTCGGGCTAAAATTTATGGGGGGCTTGGAATAAGGAAGATTGCTTCCTCTAACAGGGCGTTGATTGCCAAGGTTGGGTGGGATCAATTAAGGAACTCCAAGGACTAGTGAAAAATCCTGAAGGCTAAGTATCTTCAAAATAGGCCTTTGATTGATTGTCTTTCGGAACCCCACCCTCTTGGTTCTGTTATCTAGAGGAGTATTTACAGCATTCAAAGCCTGCTAAAAAAAGGGATAAAATGGAAAATGGGGAATGGGATCAAAATTAAATTCTAGGAAGATGCTTGGCTCTTAGATTTCCCTTTGGCTTGTTCTGATTTTCGAGGGGTGATGATTGTTGCTCAAAGATTCTTTGGGATTTATATCAGTGACTATGTTCTGGCCCTTCTGGTGCTAGGATTTGGAGAGAGCTATCCCTATGCTGCCCCCACTCACCGGATCTTAATTGTCTTGCTAAATCTATCCAGGTGTTACTCTCCAGTTTTAGATTTCCTTCCTATGATAGAGAGGATGAATTCTTTTGGACTTTAGATAAACAGGGAGACCTCTCAATTAGATCCGCTTACAGACTACTGACTAATGATAGTTATGTGGAGGAACACTGGAGGAGGGTTTGGAATAGGGGCATGATCCCTAAAATAAATTTCTTCTGGTGGATGGCCTGCCACAATAGGATTCTGACCCAAGACAATTTGAGAATCCGAGGATTATGCTTTCCCAATAGATGTTTTCTCTGCAAAGAGGGGGAAGAAACTATTAATCACCTCTTACTACACTGCCTGTATGCTGCTGAAGTGTGGGGGATGGCTATTGAGAAACTTGAGATTCAGTGGGTTATGAGCAAGGACCTTGTTTCGTTTATTTTGGGCTGGAATGGGCCTTTTTTGCATCCTCTGGTTAGTGAAATTTGGAGACAGACCCCCCCTATCATAGGTTGGTGTTTATGGAAGGAGAGGAATAACTGGGTCTTTAGGAATGTTGAGTGGAGCCCCAAGGAGGTGTTTGGGATTGGTGTTCGGCTCATAGAGGAGAATATCTTCCTCTTTGATGGAAAACTTCCGGAGTTTGGGCCAAGGGACTTTGAAATAAAAATGGCTAAGGAATGGCACCAGGATTTAAATTCTAATGCTTTTGACAATGGAAAACTTTTAGCTAGGAGAAATACCAAATGGGAGCCTCCGGATTTAGGATGGTTTAAAATTAATTTTGATGGAGTTGCTAAAGGGAATCCAGGAAGGGCAAGTATAGGTGGGATTATAAGAGATTCTTTGGGAAACATGGTTGTAGGGTTTGCTGGTGGCATCGAGGTTCACTTGGCTCTTGTTGCCGAGGCTCGTGTGCTGTTCATGGGACTCAAAATTGTTGTTTCTCTAGGGATTGTTAATCTCCATATTGAGGGAGATTCCAAGGTGGTGACGAATGCTGTGAAAAAGGATAGATTCATTGGTTGGAACACCAAGGACATTTTGATGGATGTTAGCTTCCTTATGTCCAAATTAAGAGATAAAAAAGTGTCATATTTACAGAGAAGGCAATAGTGTGGCGGATGCATTGGCGAATCTTGGCTCGGGGTGGGTCTCGGCTAGATGTTGGAGGAAAAAGGAAAGACTCACGTCAAACATTCAAGTTTTGATAGAGCGGGAAAGGGCTTCCGTGGTTAATAATGACTTGTAACTTTTGGATGATGAGGACTGACTGGGGGGCCCATTGGTTTATTTGGGTGTGTTGGTGGATAAATGCCAATATTGGTATGGAGGACAGGTGGAGTGCTATGGGTAAAGATGAGCGGGTGTGGAGTAGGGGAATGAGCACCCACGTGTTGATTCTTTGGGATTGGAGATTGGGTATAGCTTATAAAATAATGATGAGATGGCAGGGAGGAAACTTAATTGATGTGATCAAGCTTAGATCTGGTGACGTGATGCGGGTTATTTCAAAGGCCGTGATTTCTTCTCGGGTGTATGAAGGTACTGTGTGTATCACGTTTTGGGGAATGGGGTTACTTGATTTATCTCCTAATTACATTTGGAGAAGTGAGTGTGTTAATAATGATGGGACCATTCATGATGAGTACTGGTTGTGTTCTAGTGGCTTCGTGCTGGCTAACTTAGTTGGTGGTTACTTCGGCTTTTTATGGCGGGATTCTAAATTTAGCTTGTTGGTTTATCTGCATGGGATGTCGTGCCTTTCCTACTTATCCGCCAACTTCTGCCTCCTCCACTGTTATAAAAAAATCATTAATTGTTATGTCTTTTCTCACTGCTGCATATTTCCCCTCCACACGTGTTATTGGTTTGAGAGGATTATTAGCCGTAAGCCCTGCATTAAACATCCTTTTATGATATTTGTTCGCAACGTTTGTCTTTGGTGTTTGTTGCATTGCTATGGTTTTCTTGAGCAGGACGACAGAATGGGCGGAGATCGTGTGCGGATGGAGCTAGATAGTTGTGATGAATTCCGAAACAACCCTCTGGTTTGGCACATTTGTGTGGAGGGTGGAATTGCGCCGCTTATGGAACGACTGGTCGGCCATGATCCTATTCTTTCGGGTCAATTTGCTAGTTCTTGGAAGGACATAAGGGTTTCTATTGGGGGGGATTTCGTTTGAAGTTAGCAAGGATGTCATTGCGCAGGCCACGGGCTTGAGGTGCGAAGGGAAGAAATACCCTAAACACATCAAAAAGCTAGACCATGAAAGCATTAAGGTGTTCTTCAGAGGTGAGGAGACTCCGATCAGGAATCAAGCGGGGTTTGAAAGAGCTGAGCTCCCTAAGCCATGGGACATGGTCTGCATGGCTTTGATGAAATATGTGATGCTGGAAGGTAGGTACAAAACTTGTTTCTTCTATCATTTCCCTCTGCTTAACCATCTTAGACATAAAATGCTGCTTAGCTTTCCATTTTTCCTTCTTATGGACCTGGAAAGCTCAATGGACAAATGTAATGTGTCGGCTTGTCATAATCCCTGTGATCTCTCACCTCTCCCACTCCATTAGGGGCTTATCCTCCACCTGTACCACTTCCATCTTGCTCTCTACCTGCCTAAAGCCATTACTGTCCATGTTGAGAACATTGAACCCATCTCCTCGATTCATATCTCCCCGGCTAAGTCCAAGAGCCCTCCTTAGACTGACAATGTGGGGAGTGTCAAAACCAATTTAGCCACCAAAAAGCTTAAGGGTGGATTAGGCATGGCTCATGCCAGTGCGACAGAAGGGCTCTTTGAGCTAAAGGCCACCCAGGTTGGCACGACTGATAATATCACTAAGCTGAAGAAAGGTAAGGAGAAATGCATGCAGGCTATGACTATTAAGGATGGCAAGGGCAAGAATGCAGTTGGGAAATATTCCAGAGGGGATACGGTTGTGGGGATCACGGAGCTGACTGGTGGGGAAAGTGTTAGGAGGAGATTGGGGAGGCTAGCCAAGAACAGCAAAAAGAGATTAATTATTGAGGACTCAGAGGTGGAGCAGTCTGACAGCAAGGGCTATAAGGAGGAAGAGTCTGATGATGAGATTGATGACATGGGAGAGAGGCCCCTGCCTACTCCGATGGACAACAAGATTCCTGGCCATGGTTTTGACTCGCACTCTTCCTTGGTGAATGAGCTTGGTGGGATTCAAGAGACTAGGGATATTGGGGAAGATGCTGACATGCTGGTAAAGAGATTGAACACCCTGGACAAAAGATTTAGGGGCTTGACCTGCTTCACAATGAAACTGAGCCACTTTGTTACTAGTGCGTTGTCAAATGTCATAAAAGAGGAATTGGAGGGGAATAATAGCCAGGAAAATAAGGAGTGGGTGGGCGATGAGGCGGTCAACCTCTTAATCAAGAACTAGGATGAGGCCAGTTAGTTGCTCCTGTTACTGGTCTGTCAGCTGTTGGTGTGCTGTCGCTGGGCTGTCTCTGGTTTTTTTCTTTTCTGTTAATGTTTTTTGTTTATGTTTAGTCCTTTTTTGGCCCTAGTGGCTTGTTGTGATGGGTACATCGCCCCGTAAATGCTGTTTAACTTTTCAAAAACACACACGTGTCCATCATAATGTCATCTCAAGAACATAACTAGATGATCACGATGTCAAATGTATCATCTACAAAGTATAATAACCAACATAAAATCAATGTCATAACTAAAATAATGCAATGTAGTATCCAAAGTAGCTAAATGACTAAAAACCGGTGATAAGCACACTAAAACAAATAGTATTAATTGGGGGGACACTACATCTTTCCCCCCTAGGATAAGGCTTACTCCTAGAATCCTACAAAAAAATAAGGATAAAGCTCCCTTATGCATGCCGCATCCTCCCAAGTAGTTGACGTCTCATCACTAGGATCCCATTGGACCCTCACCTGATCAACATCTTGACCCCTAATGGCGAGCCTCCTTCCCTGAAGAATTCCCACAGGCTCCAAAGCAAGCTTCCCATCCTCTACCTGTAATGCATTCCAATCAAGCACATATGAAATATCAGGATGATAGGGCCTAAGAACAGATACATGGAATACATCCTGAATGTGCGACAAATTGGTTGGTAAAGCAAGATGGTACACTACAAGACCAATCCTCTCCAAAATCTCGAACGGTCCAATGAAATGAGGCACAAGCTTAGAGCCTTTTCCATAATGGATTAGACTCTTTCCTAGATGCACTTGAAGAAATACTCTATTGCCAACTAAAAAACTGACGATCCACCCGATGAGCATTGGAATACTTCTTCTGCCTATCTTGCGCCACCACCAAGTGCTCTTTGATACAATCAACCTATTGCTCCATATCCAAAAGCATCTCAGGTCCAAGAAGAACTCTATCCTCAAGTTGATCTCAACTCAATGGAGTCCGACAAGGACGTCCATACAATGCATGAAAATGTGGCATACCTATGGAACTGTGGTACCCATTATTATAGGCGAACTCCACCAAGTAGAGATAATCTTCCCAACGCAACTGCTGATCCATAACATAAATCCTGAGCATATCCTGAAGAATCTGGTTGACCCTCTTGGTCTATTCATCGGTCTCGAGGTGATAATCTGAACTGAAGTTCAACTGAGTACCTAAGCCATGCTGATGTATATACAAGATCTCTATTAGAAATGATTATGTGTGGGATTCTGTGCAAATGAATAATATCCTCCATGAAGATTCTTGCCACGGATGAGGCATTATAGGATGAACGAACCAGAGAGAAATGTGCTACCTTAGTCAACCTATCAATAGTAACCATGATAGCATCATGTCGACGAGATGACATATGCAACCCAACAATGAAATCTACCGATATGATATCCCACTTCCATTCAGGAACAAGATGTGGCTGCAACAGTCTTGCAGGATGTTGGTACTCAGCCTTAACTCTCTGGCACTCAAGACATCTCGAAACAAAATCAACGATGTCATGTTTCATCCCAGGGAAAAAGTACATCTATTGAAGATCCGCATGCACCTTCTTGACACCAGGATGAGCTAAATATGGTGCTTGATGTACCTTTGACATAATCAAAGTGCGAAGACCATCTGCAAGTGGCACATAGATACGACCCAAATGTCACAACAAACCATCTGACTCAAGAGTATATCTTGTGAATCTACCCTCCAAGGGTCTATCTGCTCCCAACTCTGTCTTCACCTCCTGATACAATCTATTTGTAGGAAGTGATGCCAAAATCTGACTCCTCAAATCAATTCTAAGAGTCACAGTAGAAAACTCATGCCTTCGTCGACTAAGAGCGTCAGCCACTATGTTCTCCTTCCCTTGGATAAATTTTACCTCGAAGTCATACTCGCATAAGAACTCCATCCATCGTCTGTACCTAGCATTCAAATTAGGCTGCATGAAAATGTACTACAGACTACGGTGATCATTGTGAAGTTCAAAATAATGACCCAACAAGAAATGCCTCCACCGAACCAAAGCATGAACAACTAGAGCTAACTCCAAATCGTGAGTAGGATAGTTCAATTCGTGATCCTTGAGTTTGTGAGACTCATAAGCGATCACATGACCTTCCTGCATTAGAACAACTCCTAATCCCTCCAAATATGCATCAGTGCAAACAAAAAAGTCCTTAGTAGGATCAGAAACGACTAAGATACCTATGCACTCATCAAATTTTCCTTGAGTGTTTGAAAAACCAATTGACAATGATCTGACCAAATGAATTTATTCCCTTTCCTCTGAAAAGAAGTAATAGGATGAGAAATTTTAGAAAACCCCTGAACAAATCATCTGTAATACCCAACAAGCCCCATAAAACTATGAACCTCAAGTACATTGGTTGGAATGGACCAATCAATGACTGCTTGGATCTTCGAAGGATCCATTGCCATACCCTCTCCAGAGATAACATGACCAAGGTATTTCACCTCAGTCTGGAATAACTCACACTTCGACAAATTCGCAAACAACTGATTCTCTCTCAAGCACTGTAGATGTAGTGCCCCTCTGCTTTGTTTTTTGGGCATCTCGTGTAAGTGTTTATTTATGATGTTTGTTCCGTTATGGTTTTGTTTGTTTTTGGTCGTTCGTTTAAGTGTTGGTTTTAAGGTGTTAATCGCTTGGTTTTGATATGTTATTATTATTGTTAATTAGTTAATTTAATTTAATGATGTTTATTGTGTTGAAATTAATTTAATTACAACGTTAAATTTTATTAGTAAAGTGATTTGTGAAATATCAAGTATTTAATTAGATATTAAATTAATTTGTAAATTTAAAGATTTGTAGATTTAAATGAATAGTGTATTTTTAATTGTCTACATTAAATGTTTTTAATTGTAAGAGGAGTAATGCCTTAATTGCATTAGATAATATTTTGTTTATTTAATTACTATTTTGGATTTTATCGAAAAGGAAATCTTGGTGATATTGCTTAATTTGGAAAGAAGGAAAGTTTTGGCATGCAGATACATGCATAGTTTTGAACTGAATTCTCTTAGGAAATCTTTGGGGATTTTTAGGGGGGAAGAAAAGAAAGAAGGGGAATTTTTCAATGGAAATTTCAATTTTTATTTTCTTGGGGTTTTGGGCAAGAAGAAGTTTTGCTTTGCAAAATATATTTTCTTTATCAAATTTTGGGTTTTATGAGAAATGGGTTTCTGAAGAAAAAAAAAGGTAGTTTTCACTGATGGTGGTTGTTGGGTAAATTTGAGAAAATGCTGAGAGGAAATTAATTCTGAGTTTTCTGTGAAGAATTTTTTGGGAAAAATGATGGCATTCCATTATGGATTCTGGAAAGGAAGTAAAGGGGAGACGATGGAGACAGAGTTGAAGAGATCATCGTGTGGAAGGTCGAGGAAAACTAATTGTGGTATGTCTTGTTTCCGATGTTTTCTTTATGGTTAGTATTGTATTATTCTTGGACTTTGGAATTTAGAACATAGCATCAATGGTAGTTGTGTCTCTATTCTTCTCTATAGACTCCTCTGAAAATCAGGTTAGCAAATATTTCCTTGCATGAGTGTTGTGTTGCCCATGATTTGCATAAGTCAATGTAATGGGAATTCTCTCCTCATGCCGACCCCGAAAAACATATACCTTGATATTACGTGCCTCATTAATTACTAGCTTTTGAGAGCTTTCGTGCGTTATCCCAATTTGTGTGTTTTCTTTGTGTTTGCAAATTACATTTGAAAATGGATGATTCCATCCTACTTGAGGCCATCAAACATCCCTTATAAATCTCATTGTTGGGTATATTTACCTCTGCCTTGACCATCATGATGATTCTTATCTCCATAGTAAAGAAGCTTTAATCTAATTTCACAAAACTATTGCATCTCTCTGTGTGATGGCGTTGGATATCTTCCACTTTTAGACTTGTGCATCACACTTGTTATAGATACACTCCCTTGTGAAGCTGCGCTGCATGGAATGCAGACGTTTATGGCCATCTAAAATCTTCAACAAAATTTTTGTTGCAGCCTTAAATGCAATGGGTTCCAGAGCTATTTTCTCTTTAAGCGAATAGGAGGGAGATCTTACCCTCTTCATAGGTTTTATGTAAGACAATCCTCTTTGCTAAGCTGCTACTTGTCTTTAACAAATGAATCCTCCCTTTTCTGCATCATTTTTAAGACCAAATCAAGATTGAAATCTCAGCCTATATTCATAAACGATCCTCTAGCGCCACAGTTTTAGCTAGCATCTTAGTAATGGAATTAGGGAGTCCCCTTGACAACTAGCATGGGAACGAAGGTCAACCATGCACAGTTAATGATCAACTATATATGTAATGCAATAAGGGTTATTGATGGGGGAAGTATGAGCAACCCGCATCCACTAAACCTGCATGACTGCATGTACCTAGAACGCAAGCAAAGCTTACAATGTAGGATGCGTCCCAGAGTGCTTCATTAATTCAAAGATTTTGAGAGTTCCTTGCAAAACCCATTTCGTGTTTATCCTATGATCGTTGTATCCCTTGAGAGCCCATTCCCACGGAAATTATGTCAAACAGATTCTTACGCCTTGCCTGTGCTTCCACATTTTGCATTCATGCTTATCTGAACTAGATTATTGTCTGGTTACCCTCATTTATCTTTCTCGATTCTCTAGAATGGGATGTTGCCTTTGATTGTTCCTTTGAGCATAAATATCCTTGCAGCAGGATTCGACATCATGACCTCTTCTATGCATCGTTCCTCGGGATGTTAACCTCAAAATGATCTCGACCTCTCTCTCTATTCATGTAATATAACTTAAACGATAATTATCTGAAGCATTGCTATTTCTGATTATGAATGTTAACTTCGCCATAAAATGAAACACATGAATTTAAATTTACTATATAATCTTATTTGAAAAGGTAAGATAACACGTAGATCCCCATGTTCATAAACCAACTTTAATGCCAACATCGTTTAATAAATATTTTATTATTAATTCCATCGTAACGTCAGAATGGTCATTTGACTTCATTGCCTATACTCGAAATGAATATTACCTCCTCCATCCCACTCTTAATGCGATGAAGATAGGAAGTTTTATTTAGGATGTTTTCATCGATATAAGCCTTTTAAACGAACTTTCCTTATTTGACTTTAATGTGGTGTAGATTTAGTCTCTATTAGAATATCATTCTTGATATCAAGATATAGTGAAGATATACGAATCTTATTTGAAAGGAAGTATTTTTGACTTAGATAGGGATAGAAATAGGAATTAATGCTTGTATATATAAGTTTACACGTAGAATAATTTATGCTTTCTAATTATATGGTTAGGTGGATAAACATAGTCAGAGTTAAATAAAAGAAAAGAGTTAATGGTGTTTTGAGAGGATCTTTAATGTGATTGGATAAATATGGAATAGATTAAATAGATGATTGTAATTTTAAGAGTTGATTTAGATATTTGGGAGATTTGATACATGCGTTGGAAATTAAATAAAAAGAATAAGAATTTTATAGATTTTCCTGTAATTATATTTAAATGAATTTGTTGGTAATATTAGAAAGTCATGACTTATTGCATGTTTTTATTTTTAGAAATTGATGGATTCAATTAAGATAAACAAAATTAGAAAATAGATGTTGAATTATAAAGTAATAGTAGCTATGTTAGTTAATTATGCTCTTTAGAAAATAAAATATAATAAATTGGTTTGGGATTTTTATTACATATTATTATATGGTTTGGGATTTTCATTACATATTAAATATGAATGTGTGTCATGCTATGATTTATTTATGTGCATATGAAACATAGGTCCTCCCTAACTACGAAGTAAAGTTTAGTTGTCTATGAAGGGGCTCTAAGTCTATGCTTATATTTATAGGATAATGATTTCCTTTGGGTCTTATAGATAACTTTATAGTTGACATTGAATTTAGTGGTTCGGTTATTGGAAATGTTTTCATATAAGTGCTCATAGGTCAAGTTTATGTCCATAGTAAATGTATTTAAGGATTAAGGAGGAAATGGTTGCGAATATAGCTTATAGTGAGAATTATGTTTTATATAAAAGGAATATTCTAGAAAAGATTAAAGTATTATTTAGTAAATTAGATCTAAATTGATAGCTTAAGGTAAATGGTATTATAAGGGGGCTAGTGGAAATAGTTGATATTGAAATTGTGTTAATAAAATATTTTATTTCTCTAATTGTGCTCTATTTCATAAAGGAAATTAGCGTTTAAGATAGAGTTTTGATATAGTAGTTTTTCATTCCCTTTAATAGCTAGATAGTTACCTATTGGTTTGTATAACTTATTAATCGTTATTTGAATTAGTGATCTTTGCTAAACAAATAGAGTATTGCCTATTATAGTGGTAGTGTACACCATAATTTATCTTTGTGAGAATTACTCTTGTATAACCCTTATAGAATTAATGCATAGTGAGACTTTAGTACTAGGATTTTGGAATGATTGTTTCGTGGGTGATAGAGTTATCTTGAAATATCGATTTACAATCTTTTAATTTGATCAAGTAAATAGCCTATTTTAATGCCGATCTCATTGTAATCTTAAGATTGAGTTTATGGCTGAAATGTTATTGCTTGTTGATGAGTAGTCATGTTTCCCTTCAAGGTACTATTGATTGACTTTGCTATTGGCTATTGTGTTTGATTTGTATGAACGGAATTTTTCGTTGATGTTCTATTTGTTCAAAGGAAGAGTTAAATGATGTTTCATATTTGGATTGGTTCACTTTTGTGTAGACTTTGAGTCACGGGAATCCATGATTTATGCTTGTTTCTTTGTCTTATGTTTTGGGAGATTTGGGTGGATATTTTTTTTGTAGTTTCTAGAGGCTTGTGGGAAAGATTTATCCTTTTGAGAATTTCGTTGTTTTGGTGTGTTTGTGGAATTCATGTTAATGGTGGTACCTCCCTCATTCTTGGTTCTGAGTAATGATACGTGTATTGCGAGTTGGTTCATGCCTCGCATGTTGTTAGTACACTTGATTTTTATGTGAGAAGAGGTACACCCTTTACTTGTCTTTGGTTTTTGGGGTAACCGTAGGGGAGAGTGGCTCTTCTTGAGGCCAGTGTACAAGTGGCCGTCCATGAAAGAGTTCCCTTAAATAAGTGATATCCTAATTAATGTATCTAGTGGGTTGGGTTAGTTAGCACATAACAAGACTAAAAATATACACATCACCCTTGCCATTAGTGCTCTTAAAGGCCAAGGATGGGTGGGAAGAACTGGTTGGTAAGGTCACTACCTTGTCTCCGCAAAAGGTAAGTGGATCCACATGAGTCACCCTATGGGGCGACAACATGAGACAGGATGTCTGGTTAACCATAGATGAAGGTGGCTCCTAACGTT
>CM021102.1:514348974-514384596 GCA_007115665.2 Sequoiadendron giganteum
TTTTCAAAAATATATATATATTTTAATAGTGTAATTATTATTTTTTATTTTTTTATTTTTTATTACTAAAAATAGGTTATCAGCACAAAATATTAGGTTGATTACCATGCCAAGGAAAAATACTAAAAATTATAAAAAAAATTGAAAAAAATATGATGCACTAGATAAAAGAATCTATTTCAATATGGTATAGTTTTTTTTCCATTCTAGATAAATATTTAATATGAAAGTTGATGTTCGATGGAAACAACTATTTTTTGATTCATGCACATTTTAATATTTATTTTAAAACATATATTTATCAAAATTGGAAAAAACTATATCCATGCACTAAAGTTTCAAGTTATAAATACACACAAAAAATTTGAAAGAAAAAAAAAAAATTTACTATAAAAAGTTTGACGTCCCATGCAACTTCATTTTTCAGCATTTTATCAGCAACTAAATTATAGTTTTAATTTATTAAAAACTAGTTTAAAATTATTTTTTATTTTTTATTTTTAAAATATAAACATAAAATATACTAAAAAATACATATTTTACTAGTTTACATCATTTCAAAATTTAAAACATATATGCCACTTTTTAGTGATTCAAGTTTAAAAGTTGGATCAACATTGGTCGTTTCCTTTATAAAGTGTGACAACTTTGTGCTTTTACCCAGTGATTACCCCTCCTAATTAGAACTAAGATGCATAGTCTTTGCATCAGTCTATGCATTCACATTCATATCTTGATTCAAATTGATGTTGTGGTGGTTGCTACTCAGGGAGAGTATTTAGATGATTCAGATATGTGGTTTAGAGCTTGTGTACCTTTGCCATTGATTTCAAAGGGGGAGAAGAGTAATGTGAAAAACTATTGGAGAAATAAGGGAGAGAAAAGAATTGTGTAAAGGGTAGATTGTTGGAAGAAGAGTTAGTTGCATTGATGATGTGTTTTTCACATCATGTGTTGCCATTAATGCCAAAGGGGGAGATTTTTGGATGTTGTGGTCAAGTTTCTTATATGTGGTTGTCATTGATGTCAAAACTATTAGCATCAATGTATTTAAGACTGTATATGTCGAGGATATTGAGAAAATTGTAATAAAATATGTTACAGGTTGTCTGTGAAGCGGTGAAGATCAGTATATGGTAGAAAGTTCAGTATATTGACAGTGAGATGTTGTGGATTAAAGGGTTTGTTTTCAAACCTATCTAGTTTCTAATCTGAAAGTTTCAAAGGTGTGCATGACGATTTGAGTAGGTTATAAGTTTCTGTGTTCTGACAGCTATTTTGTTACTGCAAATGGTGTTCATGAAAGAAGATAACATTTATTTGATAATATGAGTTGTTGCGTATGTTACTATGGTGTTCATGAAAATTTCTAGATCATGTTCTATCTATGTTGCACATCTGCATTGATCATTGTGCTCGTGATCTAATATTTTCTCTTGCATGTTCATGTTTTTCATGTTCATGGCTGACAAGGTGTTTGAAGCATGTTGTGGATCTTTGAGGAAAAATATTTGAAAGTGTTTTGTGTTCGAGAACATTATTTTGGATCTCTAGTATGTTGTGGCTGACCTTGGTTGATGTGAATTGATAATATTTATTGTTTTGAGCTGACAATTTTCATTCATTCTATTATTGTGTTGAAGCCGACATAAAGCAATGTAATTTATTGTTGCGGATATATATAAGTGATTGTTTCTTCATTTCAGGAGTGTATGAAATGAGAAGTGTGCAACTGCTATGTGCAAAAAAGGTTCAGATCATTCGAAGCTAGACCAGAGTGTGAAAAGAGTGAAAGAAAGTAAATAAGTGTTCATGTGCTTAACCAAAACTGTACTTAGGCATCAGTAGATGCTACTTTCTTAGTTCAAATTATTCAAATGGATTTAATCTGAATGTTTTTTGTAAGACAACGAGTCTTGCTTTGAGCAGTGAGCTCTAGGCAGTGTTCCTGAATGCATGTGCATTCCTCATATATTCTTCTTATACTTTTAACAAGGTATAACTTGTGGATTAACCTCCACCGTGGTTTTTCCCCTAACAAGGTTTCCACGCAAAAATCTTGGTGTTATATGTGTTTCTGATGTGTTGTTGATTCATCCTTTCACTGTTATTGATCAGATTTGAGAATAAAGGTTAATAAGTTTAATAAGTCTGAAATTCTATGACAACTGATTCAACCCCCCCCCCCCTCTCAGTTTTCTTCCCTTGTGTTTCCAACATTCTTAACCATCACTTTGTTCAACTGACGATAATCAATGCATAACTTGAGAGATCTGTCCTTCTTCTTCACAAAGAGGACAGGTGCTCCCCAAGGAGAAACACTCAGATGAATAAAACCCTTAGCCAAAAGCTCCTCCAACTGCAAACGAAGCTCTTCTAGTTCTTGTGTAGTCATTTTGTATGAAGCTCGAGATATAGGCTTTGCTCTAGGAACTGGATCGATTCTGAAATCTATGTCACATTTCTGTGGCATGCCTAGAATATCACTGGGAAATACATCTACGAATTACCCAAGAATAGGTAATCATCAAGAGATACCTCTCGACTCTCCCCTACCTCCAAGTCATTAACTGTTGTTGCAAACAGCTGACAACCCTATTGCATATATCTCCTTAATTACATAGTAGATATATTTCACAAGGAGATGGGTCTCTACACAATGATTATCTCAACTTCTGTACCAGAATCATCTAAACAACGTACTATCTTCTGTCGAAAATCAATCACTACACTATGAGATTCCAACCAGTCCATACCCAATACAATGTCATACGAACCAAGAGGTGTAACCCAAAGATCTACTGAGGTAGATAGCGATCCAATCCTAAGTCCATAATTGTGGACAAGAGATTGTGCTGCTACCTTCACCCCAGAGGACAATTCTACCTACCACCTAACACCTTTCTTTACTTCCATGAGTCCACATCACTCAATAATAGATGGAGAAATAAATGAATAAGATGCTCTGGAATAAAAAAGAATAGATACATTAATAGACCTAAATCCTCAACCACCATATTCTGATGATCTACTTGATGGTTATCCATTATAGAAAAAACTCTGTGAGAATGACTTGCATCTCCAAATGTCAACTCTGAAGCTGTGGGTTGCTGACCAAACCCTGATGTACCTCTCATCAGAAACTACCTCGTAATATGACCCTACTGACCACATGAGAAACATCCAGTACCCATACCAAAACCTCTGCCACTCGAAGGTGCATTTGACTGCTAGAAATTGCCTCTGCTAATAATAGACTATGCACTTTGTGTTGACTGATCCTGATAGTTGTGCTTATTATGCCACCAGTTACGGTTCTTCCCAGACTATGAACCATTACCTAACTGAAATTGAGCTCTTATTCTTCGGTGGGTAACATTGCTGCTACTGTTGTTCACCCTTAACGAGTGCCTATTGGTTTTGAGAGGAACCACCTATCTGAGTCAGACCACCACACAGACTAAAACCTATAGTAGGTGCACTGCCTATCTGAACACCTGTATGTCCACCCAAATCCATAGACAGATTCTTCTCCATAATTCGTGCCTTCTCCACGACTACCTCCATCATCTTCGGCCTAAAGATTTAGACTACTCCACTGATACAGGCGTTCAAGCCCCTGATGAAATTTTGTACTAGCATAGCCTCGTCATCCACAATCCCTACATACTATTTGAGCTTGTAGAACCTACACTCAAACCGCTCAACTGACATAGCCATCTGACATAGATCATGGAACTCATCTGCACGACGTTGTCTCCAATGCTCTGATAGGAAACATGCTATAAAATTCTCTAAGAACACATCCCACGATACATATCCAATCACCAAGTGAAGATTCTACTCCTCCAATCACCACAATGTAGAGGCAAAATCTCTAATATGCATAATGGCACATCTAGCTCTAGTGTTGCTACAATATGGATGCATAGAAAAACACTATCCCAAGTCTAATAACCAAGTTTCCACTTCCAAACCACCACCAGTACCATCAAAGGTGGGAGGGTGTGCCCTCAAAAAATCTCTCATATGCCCTATAACTACGACATCCTACTCCAAGGTCTCCACAACCCTCTGAGGTGATCTGTCTTGCTCTCTATCCACTTCCTGTCCAGTGTCCCATCTAGGACCAAGATGAGAAAGAACCTACTCAAGTAAAGGATGCACCAGATCTCCCTCTGAACCCGGTTGATTCAGATTCTGTTCATCGTTCACTTGATTAACCTGAGGATTCGGTTGTTCAGCATGCTCACTCTCATACAAACTCTGAGGAGGAATAATTTGGCAATTAGCCGCATGACCACCACCATGGCCTCGTCTGCGACCTCTACCATGATGTCTAGGCATGTTCCTACACAAAACCAATGATGATTCTCAGTTTAAAGATGCAAAGACAACAAGAAAAAACACACTATAGAGTCTAACATCTAGGACAACCTAATGGGTTCACAAGAACCAAAGTACCTAGTGTTAGAACCTTGTGCTCTGATACCAAGCTATAATGCCCTGTCATGGAACCCAGATAACAAAACAAGAACCAAATAAAATAAACACTAAAAGAATAATCTCATCATTCAACCATAAACCAAAAACATAAGAATATTTTATAGCACCAATTACATAATCATAAAGAGGTTTAATTACAAGTTTAAGATACATCAAATGAGATTGTGACAAATCTCGATACATCCACAATCATAATACAATAGAGTCTCATATAAGCATCATGAGTGAATACAATATAGATGATGAATAAGTACTGCTGTCAATCTCGTTCACGGGCATGCTCAGCGTCCAACTCCATGAATAAAGTGAATCCAAGAACCTGTCAAGAACAATCTTGTCTCAAACTGCATCACTTGCAAGGGGACCCAATGGAGGAAAAGGCATGTTCCTCCCAACCATGTGGTACTCGAAATCCCACCCCTCATGCTAGGAGATAGTATCTCCACAAGTCAAGCAAACAAAGAAGAAGACATGCATCACATGGATGACATTCACATAACGACATGACAATAACTAAACCACATGATAATAGACAAACTCCCAGAGGTAAAAGCATAACCAAGGTGACTCAACACATGATACCACAACATGTACAAGAATAAGAGTGTCATCACACAGTCATTCTAGGTTACCTTGGTGAATTTTCCTAGATCACCGACCCTCGTCCTGAGTTGCCCTGGAAATCTCTACCGATTCTCGGCCCCTAAACAAACTTATATGGAATCGAAACACTTTTTGAGAGGAAAAACTGATCAAATAATCCATTCCAGACCATCTCAACCTACCCTTAACCTAAACGAGCATTAAGGTACAAGGCGAGACAAAACAATTATCTGAGTTGTTAAATGATTACTATCCAACTCCTAATACTTAAGTTTATAGCTATCACTGGATTATCCACTTTTGATAGGTTACCCTGGTAACCTCTTTAGGGTTCCCACCCCTAACGAAAGCCACTCCTCCTATGTACAAAAACATACTACTGACAATGACCAATATAGCCAACATGCACTCAAAACAAATTCCACATATATCCATTATAATCATGATGATACCATATACATTCAAATACCTCAATATGATAATACATCATGCATGGCTAAGTCAAAAGTCAAGTTGTGCAAAGAATGATGATAAACAAGCATTCTAAGCTTCTCAATGCAAATAACTAACATAAGCCTCTAGAAGATTTCAAAAGAACTCACAACACCCATAGTGCCCTTATAAAATAATGACAATTATGCAAAGTTTTCAAGCAAAATTAAATATCATTAAATCATGAATGTAAAGTTCAATGATGACAATACTTGACAATTTAAATGTCTATTTTTTTTTCCATAAATAAATTTGAATTCATACTATATTAGAAATATATTGAATTCGTTCATTTCAAGGTTCAACACATTTTAAAATCCCTACTACTATACGTAAATTATTTAAACATTCAAAAATTCAATGTCAATAATTCTCACCCAAGATATAAATATTGTATGTTCACCTATATTTATCCTTTTTATGAATAACAACCATTCAAATCAATCATATATATATATATATATATATAATGAACACACTTATAAATCTATATTTAATTTCCAAATATTGAAATATAGATTATTCATGAATTTATCATTGTAGTAAGACATAGTTTAACCCAAACTAATAGAGCGCTTGTAAAGCACATGCTTATCTCAAATGAAAAATATAATAATCCAAACAAATTATAAAAGAATGTGCTATTAGACATAACACAATGTTACAATTAGTAAGTTGAAGGCCGGTGCTTTAAAATGAACTTGGATAGCACTTAATTATGATTCAACTGGCAGTAAAAAAAGGCGCATATATGATAATTGATAGTTTATTCTTGATGCATGAATTTAAGCAGTAAACAAAAGAAACACGAAACTAAAGTATACAAAGAAAACAGACACTATATACACAATCGTACCTAATCACATAGTAATTAATGATTTACTATTAATACATGCAGACTGATATGCGGGTTAAGGTGAGGAACCAGGGATTTAAACAATGATAGCAAGAAAGATAAACACCTGTATTTTACTCATACTTATGACATGTGTTTATATATGAATGACTAAGGATGGCACATTCATAAGAAAATTCTATTGAACTAGATACAAGTATTATTTGATCTTAATCAGGTATATGATTGTTTTGAAGGAGATCATCAATAGGCAAAAACAAAGAAAAATCCTCTATGAGACAAAAGAATTTTCTACAGGCCAAACCAAGATCAAAACTCGGCAAATCAACACATTCGTGTAGGATAGTTTGGTATCTCAGAACAAAATTCATAAATTCAGGAATAAAAGACATGGATTGAATATAGCCGTGCCAGTCTTGATAGAAGAAAATATAATACAAATAACTAGGATGATGCAGAAATCACCAAGAGGAATGTACATGCACAAAAGAGGAGACATGACATTCCAGGGAAGACACAAGGTGTGACAACAATTAAGACATGGAAATTGACATAATACTTTGATAGAGCCCGAGTAAAAACTAAAAGCAAAATTGCTATAAGATAAAAAAATGAATTCATATACAATTTTACATCAACCCATCACCACAGGAATCAAACGGTGAAAAGAAATTTACAAGAAATGACAAAAAAAATTTAATGAAGAGATCGTCTGATCATGGCTACGCTCAATAAAATTAAGATAAATGGGAAATAGATATAATTCAAAAAACCTCTTAATGGATGCAAGGGATGTAAAGAATTTGAGAAGAAAAATCTTGCATAGAAATTATATGGGAAAAAATACAAAGAGATCAAATGTCATCACATAGTCACAAATAATCTATTCTAATTCTAGAAGTTCAAGTCCAAATTTCCATAAGTTCTCATCTCTCTATTGTTCCTTTTTGGTTTAATCAAATTGATCAATAACATTCTCATTTTCTACTTTTTGTGTAGGTTGTACAATATTCAGATTCAACATAAGGTAAATCAAATTGAATGACATCATTTAAACGTTTTAAATTTAAATACAAAATTTCATACAGAAGAAAACCTGAAATAATCTTTCGGATTCTGGCAAAGAGCGGATTAGAGCATGGAGAACTAATTCCTGATACCTTTCATCACCTACAAAGCCTTGGAATCCGCAAACTTCCAAATTTTTAGAACCAAACACATAGAGAAACAAAAAATCTTCTCCAAAATATTGTCATGAAACAACTTTTAGCCCAAAAACCAATTGTTGTCTACAAAAATTGCATAACCTTTTCTTTTATTCAATTTCAATTAAATTGCAATCATGAAACTTAACAGATAGTCTGCATGCAAGTGAAATTGATCAAGCAGATCAAATTAAACATTAACTCAAGAAACACTTCCTCTTTTTGAATCCCGTTTACAGATATTTTGCGAAATCTATTGAAAACAACTTCTTTAAAAATATATATTTTAATAAAATTTAAGTTGCACAATAATTCAACACTTTTTATTAAATTAATATTCTATTTCAATAATTTTAATTAATTAAACCTTTTAAATATTTAATCAAACTTTTAATTTATAAAGTAATCTAACATAATTATTTAATTCTAACATTGCAATTAAAATCACAATAGAATAAAATTCTATTGATCAAATCATTTAACTAATTTAAGCAAGTCAATCTCTAACATGATGAACATATGAACGATATGACAAAATTACAAATGACATGACGAAATGGAAAACAAACATAAATGGGTAACAAACGGGTACTTATTCTATCTAGAACAATGGATTAAGATAGAGGATCTGACACTATCTCCGATCAACACATTTCCATTGGGTCTTGGCATGCTCAGACTTGACCAAGCAAGTGGAGTCGATGCTTGTACCTACAAGATGCATAAAATGACACTGTCAAACATATCAACATATATCGACAAAAACATCATGAAGGAGAGTCACAACATAGCAAGGTACTCATGGGTGAGTAATGTTGTCTCCTTCACCAAGACTGACATGCATCATAACATCATAAACATCAAATATATCATGATGAACTCATAAAAACTTAGAAATAACATAAACCATAACACACACATGTTCATCATAATGTCATCTCAAGAACATAACTAGATGATCACGATGTCAAATGTATCATCTACAGAGTATAACAACCAACATAACATCAATGTCATAACTGAAATAATGCAATGTAGTATCCAAAGCAGCTTAACGACTAACAAACGGTCATAAGAAAACTGAAACAAATAGTATCAACTGGGGGGACACTATAGGGCGTGAGGCTGCAAGGAAAAACTTTGAGAGGAGACTTCCCTCCATGAGGGGATTAGAGCCTTTGAATGAGGGAATAAATCCAGCATAGACCAAATTAGTCAAAATTAATAATGCAGTGGATCAAAAGTATCAAGTTGCTACATATGATGTGCGATGGAAATTTAAAGGCATTTCAAGGTTCCTAAAGGGATAGTAGCCATGACATAGGGAAGACGAATGGATGGTTACTAGGAAAGTGAGGAATAATGGAAGATAGAAGGTTCATGAATGCTACTGAGGTGTGCAGTATAGGAATTCAACACCCAAGGAAAAAGGAGGATAGGCGCACCTTATAGAGAAGCTAAGGCACGAGCAAGGAGTCTTCAGGAAAGAGGAAGACAATCAATTGGATGAAGCCATGGACTCTTAAAGTAATATGTAGAAAATTTTTAAAATGAAGAGGCAACACAGGTAGATGGGAATATGTGGTGCAAAAGATAAATTGGGAAAACAATAAAATAATACAAGCTTCCCAAGGTAGAGGAATCTATCAATAAAAAATATAGATCATAGGTGGGAAGGGGATGAGTGAAGGGTATATTAAGTAAATAAATTACAATGTCATTATTGGTAGGAAAGAGGTTGTGCATGTTGGAAAAATGATAGGGGAAAAGCCTAGGATGGAAGGGGGAAGAGTGGAGGAGTTGAGCAGAAAATGGGTGAGAACCTTGTGAATAGAGGGGATGCATAAAGAATGGAGTCGGGTTTGGTGAAGATCAACCCATTAAATTGAATGTGTAGAAGCAAAAAAATATAGGAGGTCATGTGGTGGGTGGAGGAAATAAAAACAAGTGATCACAAGAAAATAAAGGGGTGACTTAATATATAAGCAAATATTGGTAGAAACCTTGCTGAAACAAAGGTTGTAATGTTTGATTCATGTAATTTGAATTTGGTTAATTAAATTCAAATTTCTTTCAATCCATCTTAGTATGTAAATTGAGTTGCAACTAGTTGAATGGTCATTGAATTGATCTTGGTTGACAAGTGGAATTGTCAATTAAATTGATTGGCTAATTGTGAAGTAAAGTCGTGAAATTTTAGATTCCTGATTGTTAAACCAACGAATCAAATACTTGAGTAGTATGTTGTAGAGTGTTACCATCTATTTTGAATTTGTGGATAAATCATGTTTGAGTAGTGAGTGGGTTTTTGTCTCTTCATCAAATGGTATAAGAGCTAGTGGTCTTGAGCATATTGACATATCGTCAACTATGAGGTAGTCGATATTAGGACCTATGAGTGGAGAAGGAAGCAAGAAGAGGTTTTGGGTTCATAAGAAGGCCATTGAACATGAGGTAGCTTATGAAAAAACATGTTTATTGAGGAAGAGTAGCTCAAAAGTATCATTGCAGGTGTGTGAAGTCTTGAGCAGTTGAGGGCTAGAAAGTGCAAGAAAAGTGTTGTGGTAATGGTATATTATAGTAGAAAGAGTGGAATCTTCATGAGGATTGAGGTATCATTGCAGCATGGAGGTTGCAAGGGCGAGTTATAGTTAAGACATACCAGAGGAAGGCATGGCAAAAAGAAGAGGAAGTATTTGGCATAGGAGGTTGGTTTATTTTGCGAAGGAGGTCAAACTAACAACGATGGAGTTCATTGGAGATTGTTTGCAGTCTTGAAGGGTGATTCTATCATTTAGATCCACCTTTGTGAGCCCATGCTCACAAAATTTTCTTACCCGACGTGTGTGATGCAAAAGCATCTAGGTGCACAGGCAATTGGCATTGACCAAAAAAAAATTAGTTTGATTTTATTGTTTTTCTTTTTCTTTTCATTTTTTGTGGGCATGGATGAAGAGATGGGATGATGTTTTTTCATTGATTGACAAATGCCATATTGTAGTTGAAGCTCAAATTTGTATGCATCATCCTCTCAATTTGTTCATTTTATTAGTTAATTGCAAGAAAGAAAGAAATTATTATTTTTTCATTTCTAAATGGCATTGGCATAGCTTTATAATATAAAGAAAATTTGAAAGGCCACTCTTGAATCAAAAGAGTCATGCATGACAAGTTCAAATGATAAAAGAATATAGATTATAGCAGAGTCACTTAAAATAAGAAGAGAACACCACGAGAGAAGGGGGGAGGGTGTGAGGCTGCAAGGGAAAATTTTGAGAGGAGACTACACTCCATGAGGGGATTTGAGCCTTGGAATGGGGGAATAAATATAGCATAGACTGGATTAGACAAAATTAATAGTGTATAAAATCAAAAGAATGAAGTTGCTACATATGATGTACGATGGAGATTTAAAGGCATTTCAAGGTTCTTGAAGGGATACTAGCCATGCCATAGGGAAGGTAGATGGATGGCTACTAGGAAAGTGAAGAATAACGAAAGATAGCAGGCTCATGAATGCTATGAAGGTGTACAGTACAAGAAATCAACACCCAAGGAAAAAGGAGGATAGGCGCACCTTGTAGAGAAGCTAAGGCACGAGCAAGGAGTCTTTACAAAAGAGGAAGAAAATCGATTAACTGAAGTCATAGAATCTTAATGTAATATGTAGTAGATTTAAAACAAGAAGAGAGGCAACACAGGTATATGTGAAGATGTGGTGCAAAAGATAAATTAAGAAAACAATAAAATAATGTAGGTCACCCAAGGTAGAGGAATCTATCAATAAAAATACAGATCGGAGGTGGGAAGGGGGTGAGTGAAGGGAAGATTAAGTAAATACATTGCAATGCCATTATTGGTAGGAAAGAGGTTGTACATGTTGGAGAAATGATAGGGGAAAAGTCTACAATGGAAGGGGGAAGAGTGGAGGAGTTGAGTAGAAAATGAGTGAGAACCACTCATTTTTTAGTGGCTAATATTTGTCAATTGGTTAATAGTTGAAATTTAGGAATCCAAAATTAGCTAATAGTTTGAGCTATAAAGTGACTTGAATCACCAAATTTTTACAAAATTTAATTATAGTTTTATTTAAATCGCCAACGAATTTATTTTATTAAAAAATTGAACTCAAAAGTTTGCCACAATATTTGATACATGATTAGATTAGATTCGCCTGAATTTTATAAATTAGAGTAGAAATCTATATTAATTCACCAATAGTATATTATAATTATTAGTTACTTTAGGACAATATTTCTAATGTTTATTTTCCACCATTGATTTACAATATAATCTAATGGCCCTTGTTGTATTCCATGAAGTAAAATGTACCCATGATCTGTAATGCTCATGGGGCCCACAATTTTGGGTCTCATAAGAATTATAGATTGTGGGTACATCTACCTCGTAGGGTATGAGGGTCGTTAGATCAATGATCTAAAAAAATTTTGAGCCCCATGAGAATTATATATCGTGGGTACATTTTATTTGCAGAATACAATGAGGGTGATTATATTATATTTTAAAATAATAGTGGCAAGTAAATATTTTAGTCTATCCCTTAAACCCATCAATAATTTCCACCCTTGAGCCCCTACTTTTCCATGATAATTATTTTAAGATTGGAAGGGTTCACCATCATAATTAATGTATTTTCTTATTATTTTTCAAGATTCACCAAAATTTTCTACAAAATTTTAGTGATTTAAAAAAATCGCCAATAAAATTAATATTTTTTCCAAGAAAAAAGAAATATTCGTCAATAGAAATTAATATTTTTTCCTAAAAAATGAAATATTCACCAAGATTTTATATCTTTTTTCAAGGGGGATTTCTTAAAGTTATCACTAGTGAGAACATTGTGAACAGAGGGATGTGTAAAGAATGGAGTCGGTTTTGGTGAAGATCAACCCATTAAATTGAATGTGTAGAAGCAAAATAACATAGGAGGTCATGTGCTGGGCGGACGAAATAAAAACCAAGTGATCACGAGAAAAAAAGGGGCAACTAATATACACGCAAAGATTGGCAAAAAACTTGCTGAAATAGAGGTTGTAATGTTTGATTCATGTAATCTAAATTTGGTTAATTAAATTCAAATTGGTTTCAATCCATCTTAGTAAGTAAATTGAATTGCAACTAGTTGAATGGTCATTAAATTGATCTTGGTTGACAAGTGAAATTGTCAATTAAATTGATTGGATGATTGTGAAGTGAAGTCATGAAATTTTGGATTCCTGATTGTTAAACCAACGTTCATCAAATATTGGAGTAGTTTTTTGTAGAGTGTTACCGTTTATTTTGAATGTCGATAAATCATGTTTGAGTAGTGAGTGGGTTTTTATCTCTTCATCATAGATATATGGATATATGGATTCTTATTTCATATGAAAAAGTGACTAAACCATATGATTGATTATTGTTCCAAGTTTGATAAATGCCTATCTCACATGGATTAAAGTTCTCAAGTATACTTATGAATGAACATTTAAAAATTGAAAGATTTAAAAAAAAAAATTAGTGGTGTTCATTAGGTTCTTACAAAATAGTAGAAATTATACTTTGATTATTCATATACACATCATGGTTTAGGGGTTGGAGTCCTATTTATCAAACCTCAAGTGATTCTATCCCAAAATCATATTGATTGGCATTGCCATGTACAAATAACATTTTTGAGTACAAGGCACTTATCACAAGACTTAGAATGACCATCTAATGAAAAATCAAAGAGTTATAGGTCTATGGTGATTCACATCTAGTGGTTAGATAGGTTAATGATGAATATCAAACAAAGGAGGATAAATTTTTCCCATACAAGAGAATGGTTGACAACACAAAATAGTATTTTACTGCTATCTTTTTTGAAAAGATGACTAGAGTGAACAAAAAGGCTACAAATATTGTGGAAACTATTGGATTTCTCATACATGCCTCATAATAGTAAAAATGTGATTTTTCTCATTGAGAAATTGTTGGTTCCCACCTTCGATGTCCCTAAATTTGAATTCAAGTGTAAAATTGTTGGTCCTAATTACCCTTGGTGCATCATCATTTACACTTACTTACAAAATGGTATCATACCAGCTAACCTTACGATAAACCTAAGGAAAACCTTTATATGCCAATCATATCACTTCATTATTCTTAGTAACACCTTATATCAAAAGAGTCTTTATGGTACATTACTTATATTTATTAACTCTGAAGAGGGCAATTTCCCTACATGAGGTACATGAAGGTGTTTGTGGGTCACATTCTAGTGGCCCTAGCATTGCAAAAAATATAATGACACGATACTATTGGCCTACCATGGATCAAGAGGAAAATTGGTTTTCTAAGAAGAGTTTATAGTGTTAGCAACGTGAAGATCTTACTCACACACTAACCCAAGAGTTGTAACCTATTACTACACTATGGCCCTTTTCATACTGGAGACTTGTGTAATGCCCCACCACGTAACCCTAGAGGAAGATGCAACTACAACGAAAGCGTAACAATTTTTTTTTTTAAGTGTAATTAATAACAAGTAATGTGAACTACACTAACACATACATCCTCTAAGGTAAAAGACAATGCTTACAACTGAATCCCATAACATACAAAAGTATACAAAACCATAGCATATAAATAACACTTCATGAAATAAAGAACATTCATCCAAAGCATTAAACACATGCCATAAGATAAAAAAGTATATAAAAGATCCATAGATTACATTCATTCCAAATAACATTTACAAAGCTCATTTCCATAATGAGGAAGATCATACGATAATGTTACAATTACAAAGATACAAGATTCCTCCTCAAATACAAATGAGGAGTAGTACATATACCAAGTATCCAACTGATACAATAAAACATATGATGTGATACAAAGAAATAGGAACACACGAGCTCTCCAAACTAGAAGATCTCGCCAACACGAACATGAAAAGGAAACCCAACAGTGAAAGGTGCACATTCCACCCAACCAAGTGGTACCCGGAGACCCACCCCCCATGCTAGGAGATAGTACAAGAGATTCCCAGGCAAAACCTACAACCTCTAGACACAAGAAAATCACAAGACTAAACTTAAACAAGTACAACACTTAACATAAATGGTTACATTTCTTCTAGAGTAAAATAATCAAGTACACCAACTAAACCATACAAATTGTTATCATAGGGGAAGTGTCATCACAAAGCTGCATGGGTTACCCTAACAAATCTTCCTAGACCCTGGCCCCCATCGAGAGCCACTCCCCTACTGACAACACATGGAACTAATCCATAACCCAAGGGTAACCTTAGTGCACAAAATCAGATGATAATCCCAATCCAAAATATGAGAGGCAACACATCCCCGTTCGTAGTAACCAGGTGATAAATGAATACAACCTAGTGTACTACCCAAGGGAAATCAAAGGGATGAACAATAAACCACAACATCCCCAAATAATAATACCACATCTAGAAGAATTACAAAATAACAACTAACACTTCTAACCAATTTTCCCCAAAAACGTGAACAAAAGAGATTACATTTAAAAAGGAAATACAGACAGGAAATAAATCTACCATTAGGATTTCCTAAATCCAATTTCCCTTCAATAAAATACACTATTACATTTCCCAAACAGACTAACTTAATAAAATTTCATTTATAGGTAATAGAGGAAATCAAATCTATTTGTCTATTTCAATTTCCCAATAACTTCAAATTAATATATAATTATACATATAAATATATTATTTAAACATTCAAGAAAAAATAATTACATTAACCAAAACAATATTAAAAATATATATTTCATATATATATATGCACATATATATATGATATATATATATATATATATATATATAATAAATATATTTTTTAAACTAAAAACCATGACAAAAAAATAAAATTGGAAGCTACAAAGGAAGCAGCGTATGCACTAAGGTATGTATGGTTGTGCACTACTGTGTGTACACAACCATAGCCTTCTATGGCACAACTTGTGGGGCAGCGTTGGCACTGCTCCCACAGTGTCAGCTCCCACATGGGGCAGCTGTGGGGCAGGCCAAGCGCCTCCCCCAATACGTCGATTTCAAATAGATTTAACTTATAATTTTTTATTTTTTCTTATAAAAACTATGAATTATTAAAATTCGCGTACATAACTTTTGAAGAATACTAACATAGGCAATAGAGGAAATCAAATCTATTTGTTTATTTCAATTTCCCAATAACTTCAAATTAATATACAATCTCCTCTTTAAAATATTTCCATTTTAAAAATCATCTAATTGTGCATTTAATACATGCACCTATTTGTTGAATCTCTCTTTTGCTAATTTGTCCTTGATGACAATATGTGTTACAATGTAGCATCTTGGTGATTGTTTACTCAATTGAAACTACTTCGATTTTGATTGGCATATTTACTTCTTTTATGATATTATTTTTAGTGGCACTGATCCCTTGACTCCATGTGCAGATCTCGGTTGAGGAATTTTGGTTAAAGGTTTATGTTCCCTTGATCAGGTGACATGTTTATGATTTGACACTTTGTGCTACAGTGATTCACTTGATTATATGATATTGTCTTACTTAGTGATCTATAGGTTGATATGTTTTGGCTTGATCAGTTTCTAGCATCATGAAATTGTTAATGGTTTTTGATCTTCTTCAGAGTTGTATTTCTATGTCCTCATTCAAGTAATGCTCTCTGGTTCTTGGTACTTGGGTTATAAAATGCAGTTGGTTTTCATTTTTAAGAAAACCCCATCGGGTTTCCTTTATCAATTGATAATGGCTTGGGCATATGATATATGATATTGTGTCATGGGCATATGGTTTATGGTATTTGGCATGGGTGAATGGCATAGTGAACTTTGCATGAAATTAGCCTTTATTACACTTCACAAGGCTTTGGATACTTTTAGTATATATGGCATTATATGGTGGCAATCGATTTGAACCTTGGAAAATATGTGATCTTCCTTGTGCATGAGATTCGGGCTTCTTGATTACATTTTAATCAGGCCTCAAGACCGACAACAGGTATATGGTTTTGATTAATTTAAATGTCATAGTGGAAGTGACTTAGCCTTGATTACTTGGGAACAAGAAAAGTCTAAGGCAATCGATTTTTTGTTTGTAATAATGCAAGGCATTATTAGGTCGGCATTACACATGCTTTATCACTTGGTCAATAGTTGATAATGAGAAATTTTTTTGGTCAGCATGATTGTCTTTGAACATGCTGCAGACTTCAAAAGGCATAATGAGTTTTTGAATTATTAAGTTAGTCCTTTCAGACTTCAAACTCCATCATTTTCTGTAAAGGATTTCGTTTGGAAAGTTTAGGGAAAACTTTGTGCTTCATTGTTTGAGGGTCTCAAACCCTATTCTGGCCGCCACCATGGAGATCTTCTCACAACCATTTCACTGTGTTTGTTGTTGGCTCTCTGACCTTCTTGGACAGTGTATGGGGAAGTCTGGAAGACCATTACAATGGTCGATTCATTTTTCAGTTTCCTGTCATCATGTAAGAGCTCGAAATAGGAACGAGCTCGAGCTGCTCAGCTGCATTGTAGGTCTAGTAATTTACTCATGGAAAATTATATTTTGATCTTCTTAGGTAATCTTCTTTTAGACTGCTTTGCAGAAGCGTTACCTCTACTAGCAAGGTTAATAAGAGATATATGTTTTTTCTTCTCTATGGAAAAATGGAAAAATAAAATGGGTTTAGTTGTTTGTGAGAAGAATTTATGCATGCCAATTTCACATATTAGTATTGTGAAAGTGGTTTTTGTTTGGAGGTAATCATGATATCTTCAAATCTGTTCAATCTCTTACCTAGATTCATTCATAATTGTTCCCAGATGCATCATTTTGGAGTTTCAATTACATTGCATTGGGTTTTTTGGTTACACTGTTGTTGCAGTTGTTTCCTCAAGAGTATTGTTCATGAATTTCAAATATATGCTTTAATGTTTTTGGATAAGCACTGCCTATGCAAACTACTTGAAAGGGAAAGGGTTATGTTTGCTTTCTAAATTTGCATGCTGCTTGGTTTTTCCTATTAGAAGAAATTCCAGATGCTGATCTCTCTCACAGGAACACAAAAAAATCTGACAAGGTTGCTCGACTAGAAGTTGGTAACCTGATGATCACCTCTGTTTTGTTTTATGATATTCTAGATACTGTTGTAACTGAAAAATGAATGTAATGTTGAATTCTGTAAAAAGAAGAAAATAGAGAGATTAGGGCTTTAATAATTCTGGAAAAACATAAAAGTGAAAATTAGGGGTTATTATTCTCGAGCTGAGAAAAATTGAATGTGAGAGTTAACTATTTTGAAAAGAACCTTGAAAAATGTATGTGACAGTATTTGAAAACAGAGTGAGAACATATCACTATGAATGCATTGAGGAGAAGTTATATTGAGATTGAGAAATCAAACTTTATGAGCTATTTCCTCAAGTTGTCTTAAGGCTTGGCAATGGGTAGAATTTTGAAGGGTCATACTTGAACCTTGAGAATTGTATACATTGTCTGTCAAGAGGCACTTGACTGAAATTAGAGAAATAGAGAGATCCTCTGTATCATTGTATGATTTACTGAAAACAAGAAAAGGGGTTGGCACTCCTTGAAATTGGTGTTTCTAAAAGAGGGGTTGGTGCTCCTTGAGTTGGTGCTCAGAAAACAACCTATGAGGCATTGTCAAAAATGATTATTGAAATGAAAGCCTGAAAAAGGCAATAGGTTAAGGAGTGGTTTTTCTACCCCTGGAGGGTTTTCCACTCGACATATCTTGTGTTTATTTGTATATCTATGGTTCATCTGATTCATTGCATGAATGATTTATTATGCTATGTTTCCCTATTATAATTCTCAATTCAGTTTATGAGATTGCATTCAATACATGAATGAGTTTATCTCTGATAAATGAGAGCATACATTTGGTTTATTTTAGTTTTATTAAAATTGTGAAAACAGTTAAAATCATTGATTCACCCCCCTCTCAGTGTCTTTTTCACTCCAACACTATTGATATTCTATTTAAATATATATATATAATTATATATATAATTATACATATTAAATATATTATTTAAAGATTCAAGAAAAAATAATTACATTGACCAAAGCAATATTAAAATAATATATTTAATATATATATGAATATATATACCTACACATATATATAATATATATTTTATAAACTAAAAACCATGACATAAAAATTGGATTGGAAACTACAAAGGAAGTGGCGTATGTACTAAGGTTTGTATGGTTGCGCATTGTTGTGTGTACACAGCCATAGCCTCCCATGGCGTAGCCTATGGGCAGCGCTGGTGCTACTCCCGCAATGCCGGCTCCCACATGGGGCGACTGTGGGGTAGGTCAAGCGCCTCCCCCAATACGCTGATTTCAAATAGATTTAACTTATAATTATTTTTTTCTTATAAAAACTACGAATTATTAAAATTCACGTACATAACTTTTGATAAGGATTTCCAATAAGAACTTTGACAAGATACTTCATAAATTAAAAATACATATATATATATATATGTATATATTTCAAATATATATATATATATATATATATATATATATATCAAACAATTTCCCCAGTAAGGGCAAGTTTTTCACAATTTTTTCCTACAGGAAAAGATTTACAAAACTTTCCAGAGAACAAATTTTACACATTTTTTCTATAGAAGGTTGTTTCAAAATTTTCACAAAGGTTTTCAAATTTCCCCAACCAACAAAACTATTTGGAAGAAAACGACAAACTCTATAGGCAGATATTTCCCCATTCAACTAGATTTTTCCCCTAAACTTGATAGGAAGATTTTAAATCTATTCCTATAGAGGTTTTCCCAAAATTCTATTGTTTTTTCTTTGGGATTTCTATTGTTTAAAAAAATTTCCTACAGAGGTTTTCAAATATTTCCCGACAAATTTTCTAATTTCAAAACGATTAAAAAATTAAAACAATTTTTACATAAGCTTTTATGGTAAATTCCAGACGCGACAATATTTAGAATTTTACAAAATAAAATAAAGCTTCTAAACAAATAACAAATTTTCCTTTACAGAAAATCTTTTCCAGAACATCAATTTACTCTAATAACTTTTCTAAATTGAGATTAAAGAAAACAATTAAGGAACTTGATTCCAAACGCTTGAGGAAATGAAGATTGAAGTAGAGCTTCTTCTCCAAATAATCACTTTTTCAGAAAGAGAAAAACAAATCCAAAGCCCAAGTTTTTTTCCCGAGATTATCCTTCCCCAAATTTTCAACAACCAATTCTAATTTTTAACAACCTCTCCAAAAATATATTCTCTCCTTCTGTGAAGTAACCTCTTTCCACTTTTAGTTAAAGCAAATATTCTCTCCATGAAATAATTTCCCAACAACTGTATTTAAATTTTCCCAACACATGTCAAAAATCAAATATCTTCTCAACCAATTCATAGATAATCCCTCTAGATATTTTCAAGATATTTATGCATTTTAATAATTCAAAATCACATAATATTTTCTAATTTAAATTTAATCTAATTAATTTAATTACTTTATAAAATAATTTTAATCACAAAGACTAAATCACTTTACAAAATAAAATAAATTTAATTAATTAAATTAAATACAAAGCTTCTATCACAAAAATAAAGATTAATTAAATAATCTCATAAAACATTTTAAGCATTAATCTCCCATAAACATACCTTACAACATAAATAAACAACAAGGCATAAAGGGATGACATGACAACAAGCATACCGAAACAAAGACTGACGACATAGTGTGACTAGGGTTGTGGTTTGACAAGGAAACCGAGTTACTATCTCCCAATTAACTAACCATTGGGCAATGAACACATTCAAACTTGTGAATCTAGGTGGAGTCGATGTCCTGTACCTGCAATTCAAAGCATATTTCAGACATGTATATATATCATAATCAATCACACCATGAAGAGAGAATCATGGAATTGCAGGGCACTCACAAGTGAGTGATGCAATCTCGTTCCCTTCACCAATACAATGTCACATCAAACTAACAAAATAAAAACATCAATTAACTACATATGAGCATATATCAATATCAACTCAAATAAACAACTATTCTATCCAAAAAGCATGTCATAAACAATAATCATCCATATAGTGTACCATCACATCACAACATAAAACCTTCATCACTCCAATGTCAGTGATAAAATAAGAACAACATAGTATCATGGTATATCAAAGTAAAGGCACTGCTAGACACATATGCAAAACAGAGTAAAACATTGTCAGAAAATATGAGCAAATCAGAGGGGTGCTACATTCTCCCCCCCAAGGATGAGGCTTACTCCTGGAAGCTTGCAAACACGCATAGTAAAAAATATATATGATAACACATAATAATCAAGCACCATATTCATGATTTACGTTATTCACATACACACTAATGCACATCACCAAAATTCACATCACAAGGCCACACATGGGTCCATCTGGACACCGAAAAACAACATACTAATCCATGATACATAATCTATGAGCCAAGAGTCAATATCCATCTCACATAATCCATACATCACATCATTGGCTTGATGGTGTTATGCCACACACATGGTGAGACCATCCAATCAGGACCACAACGACCTGTCTCTTGTTGTATAAGGTGATTAGCCTCCAAGAGATAGTCATCACACATAGGTGGGTAGTGGGTTCTAGCTGAGTAACAACCTCACATACCCCCATCCTCAACGTTCCTTGCATCTGCTTCCTTGTATACACTCACCAAGTTTTCCTCATACATCCTTGGAGAGGATTCATAGTACAACATATTGCCGACAATGAAAAAAATAAGGATAAACTAGTTTACCCACCAAGGTCATAAAGAAGAGAAAATAAAAATTCAATTTCAACAATAAGGCAATAAATGTGCACAATTTCAACACTAAATCAAATATAACCACGAGGGTTATAAGAAAATAAGATCATAAGGTGTGGCTAAACTATCACAATCAAATATAACAAGGTGTCGACCTTCACAATCAACAAAAAACCATCAATAACCATAGATAAAGTCCACAATCTTTAAAATTGCACTGTACAACACTGTGTGACTAGATACTAGCCACTAAACGAGGAAGGAGGGAACAATGTCTAGCTATAATAGTAGCCCTCATGTTGTTAGAGTGAACACGCCATCCACATGACCCAGAGTGTGCTCCACAACTATACCCTGCATCGCGTTGTCATTCGACATGGTCATACGCCAACCGGGGAAGGCACACACTGGTCGTATGCCATATGTTAGTGTGTTTGTGGCTCCACAGAAGTGGGAACGCACAAAAAACACCCTCCATAGCGATACCTCATGGGGAAGGCACACACAAATACTCGTTGTAGCCAGAGGTATACATGGCTAGGACATACTCATATGCTATCTGACCAAACACTGTCGAAGCAACCATGAGTATCCCTCTACAAGTGTGTGAGGCTCCATAATGCTCATCACACAAGTAGGCTATCATAGCACAATCTCATAGTGCACCTTCACATGTCTATGCATGTGGCATCATGTCCTCAAGCCTAGCTCAACACGACATCATCATCAACACTATGTCGGAACATTAGTGGGGTGTGGCATCATATCTAATCCATCATGTCGGAACACGTGCAAGTACAGTATATACATAAATGATTATATCAATATGGGGCTACCCTTGCTTCACCTCTCATACAGATGAGGTTGACTCAATAATGCCAAATCAACATCCCTATGGACAACTAGGCATATACTAACAAACCAATGCTATTGTACTCAATTTTGTGGGGATTGGGCTAACACATATGGATCAAGTATCCTGATCCATCATAAGGGAAAGTAGTGGGTATGTTTCCTCAGAATTGGTTGAGCTGAGACCACTCTGTGTCACAATATATGTACGCTACACACTCCACCCAAGGAACTTTGTGGTTACTACTATCCCTTCACAGATTGAGAGGCTAGAGAAAAAAAATAAAAGAATATATGAAACTAACTTTTGGTTACTCTTATATATAAGTTTCAACCACACATGGGTTGGCCCTCAATCAGGTAATAAACATGCAAACACACATAGTGGTATGGTTAATAACACACCAAAATAAAAAAATTTCCCCATGGATGGGTACCCAGTATCTCCATCCCATGGCACACAAAGTAAGTACGGGCTATTCACAACACTCAACCAATGCACAGTTATTGGTTCCTCACATTTATAGAGGGGTATAATTACATACATAATTCCATAAGTACATCTACTTCCATAACCCATGTGATACATATCACTACTTTTCATCCATAACCTTTTATCAGTTTTCTTTCACTCTACTCTTTTCCACAGAGAACATGATGCTAAATGTCAATGCTATGAACATCGTGATCACTTAACAACTCCATTAATAGATTCACAAGGACAACATAATGGGATCATATGTACCCAGAGTACCCAGTGTATGAACCTAGGCTCTAATACCATGATGTATAATGCCCCATCACGTAACCCTAGAGGAAGATGCAACTACAACGAAAGCATAACAAATTTTTTCTTAGAGTGTAATTAATAACAAGTTATATGAACTACACTAACACATACATCCTCTAAGGTACGTGAAAACGCTTACAACTGAATCCCATAACATACAAAAGTATACAAAACCATAGCATATAAATAACACTTCATGAAATAAAGAACATACATCCAAAGCATTAAACACATGCCATAAGATAAAAAAGTATATAAAAGATCCATAGATTACATTCATTCCAAATAACATTTACAAAGCTCATTTCCATAATGAGGAAGATCAGACAATAATGTTACAATTACAAAGATACAAGATTCCTCCTCGAATACAAATGAGGAGTAGTACATATACCAAGTATCCAACTAATACAATAAAACATATGATGTGATACAAAGAAATAGGAACACGTGAGCTCTTCAAACTAGAAGATCTCGCCAACATGAACATGAAAAGGAAACCCAACGGTGAAAGGTGCATGTTCCACCCAACCAAGTGGTACTCAAAGGCCCACCCCCCATGCTAGGAGATATTACAAGAGCTTCCCAGGTAAAACCTACAACCTCTAGACATAGGCAAATCACAAGACTAAAATTAAACACGTACAACACTTAACATAAATGGTTACATTGCTTCCAAAGTAAAATAATCAAGTACACCAACTAAACCATACAAACTACTTTCATAGGGGAAGTGTCATCACAAAGCTGCATGGGTTACCCCGGTAGATCTTCCTAGACCCTAGACCCCATCGAGAACCACTCCCCTACTGACAACACATGGAACTAATCCATAACCCAAGGGTAACCTCAGTGCACAAAATCGAATAGTAAATCCCAATCCAAAATATGAGAGGCAACACATCCCCGTTTGTAGTAACCGGGTGATAACTAAATACAACCTAGTGCACTACCCAAGGGAAATCAAAGGGTTGGACATTAAACGACAACAACCCCAAATACTAATACCACATCTCAAAGACTTACAAAATAACAACTAACACTTCTAACCAATTTTCCCCAAAAACGTGAACATAAGAAATCACATTTAAAAAGGTAATACAGACAGGAAATAAATCTTCCATTAGGATTTCCTAAATCCAGTTTCCTTCAATAAAATACATTATTACATTTCCCAAATAGACCAACTTAATAAAATTTCATTTACAGGAAATAGAGGAAATCAAATCTATTTGTTTATTTCAATTTCCCAATAGCTTCAAATTAATATATAATTATACATATAAATATATTATTTAAACATTCAAGAAAAAATAATTACATTGACCAAAACAATATTAAAAATATATATTTCATATATATATGTATATATATACCTAAACATATATATAATATATATTTTTTAAACTAAAAACCATGACAAAAAAATCAAATTGGAAACTACAAAGGAAACGACGTATGCACTAAGGTATGTATGGTTGCGCACTACTGTGTGTACACAACCATAGCCTCCTATAGCACGGCCTGTGGGGCAGCGCTGGCGCTACTCCCACAATGCCGGCTCCCACATGGGGCAGCTGTGGGGCAGGCCAAGCGCCTCCCCCAATACGTCAATTTCAAAAAGATTTCACTTATAATTTTTATTTTTTCTTATAAAAACTATGAATTATTAAAATTTGCGTACATAACTTTTGACAGAGATTTCCAATAAGAACTTTGACAAGATACTTCATAAATAAAAAATGCATATATATATGTATATGTATATATATTTCAATATATATATATATATAAATATAAATATATAATTATATATATATATAAATTTATCAAACGATTGCCCTAGTAAGGGCAGGTTTTTCACAATTTTTTCCTGCAGGAAAGGATTTACAAAACTTTCTAGAGAACAAATTTTACACAATTTTTGTACAAAAGGTTGTTTCAAAATTTTCATAGAGGTTTTCCAATTTCCCCAGCCAACAAAACTATTTGGAAGAAAATGACAAACTCTACAGGCAGATATTTCCCCATTCAACAATATTTTCCCCCTAAACTTGACATGAAGATTTTAAATCTATTCCTACAAAGGTTTTCCCAAACTTCTATTGTTTTTCCTCTGGGATTTCTATTGTTTAAAACAATTTCCTACAAAGGTTTTCAAAGCTTTCCCAAAAAAATTTCTAATTTCAAAACAAATAAAAACTTAAAACAACTTATACAGAAGCTTTTACAGTAAATTCCAAACACGACAATCTTTAGAATTTTACAAAATAAATTAAAGCTTCTAAACAAATAAAAAATTATCCTTTATAGGTAATCTTTTCGAGAACATCAATTTACTCTAATAACTTTTCCAAATTGAAATTAAATAAAACAATTAAGGAACCTGATTCTGTAGTGCCCCTCCATTCTCACCGTGGATGTGCAGGTAGTTTGGCTTTGGAACTTGGAGATGAAGGTAAAGTAATAGGGATATTTAAAGGTATGTGTCAATGATGTTAAGCAGTTGATGTTGTATATTATTAATTTATGGACTATGTAAGAAGTTTAGGATAAGACTTATTATATATGTTTAAAGATAGGTTTATCATGGTGTGTGTGTGTGTTCAGACATGATTGTTACTAGGATGCAAGCTATGGGTATATTTGTGCTATGGAAGTGCTTTGGTTATCTTTAGGATTTTTACATGATTTTGATATATTATTATCATGATGATATGATATTATGATTATATTTATTATCATGAAGAGGTATTGAATTGTGTTCAAGTGTTGTGGTTGTAGATGGAACATGAGCTTTTGTTAGTACTTTTGAGTATGACGCATATTGTTATGCTATTATTATTATGCAGAGATTTACTTGGATAGTTAAATGATGCAATAGCATATTTTTTAGGATAAGTGGAAAGGGTGGCATCATACCATTGGACGTATGGGGGACATACAAGAATGAGATACGATTGCTAGAGTTCCTTTCTTAGTGCTTCGACTGTTATGCACATGTGATCTAATTTGTATGTTTGAGTGAATAGGTACTAGGCTTTGTCTCCAATTGAATTAGCAGGTCTAAGCGTGCCTCTAATCCCAATGGTGGTTGAGGAGATAACATGTAGACCCAATTTATACCCTAAGCCTAGCCATTGTCCCCAATTAGGGATAATTGATTCAATGTGTGACCACCTTTCTGGATTGTCATGCGACAATGCTCGATCTCCTATACCCTATAGTTGGAGTGTTTCACTTGTGTGAATGTTTATGTTGGGTTATGTGATTTTGTGACTTTAATGTATAGCTTTGAGTATGGATTCAATTCAAATGGTGCTAAATCCTTTGGTAAGTTCGGTTAAGCATTGTTGTGATCATTCTTATTATTTATGCTTTGATGTGAATGTCTCTTTCATGTAAGAAGTTGTTTTTTGGTTTATGCTTAGTCTTTGATTATGACCTATTTAAGTGAAGTTAACTTCTAGGTGGGTTATGTTGCTGGTAACTATAGTTGTCATGTGGGTGTTGAAGTGTGATTTAATGTTTATATATATATGTATATATATTGCTATGGTTATTATTTGGTGTGAGTGAATATTGGTTATTAATATTATTATGATTACATGTTTATTATGTTTTATGAAAATCAGGTTATAAATATTAACATATTCTAATGTTATTTATTAAATATTAATATGTTTATTAGTAAATATTTAAATATTAATATTTAAGCATATGTTATATTTGTGTTTTGATTTACTATTTTGGTGGAGTGGCTATTTTGAAGGAGGTTCTTTTATCTTTTATAATTTTTTAAATTTATTTGGTGGGAAACCCTAAACAAATGAGTTAATTATGTGAGTTAATTTGATTATTTATTTTATTTTAATTATTTCATTAGTGGGATGACGATCGATGCTTTAATTTTATATTTTAATATTTTATTTCCTTGTTTTATTTTGGAAAACAAGAGTCTTTTGGGGAAATGGGGTTTTTCACTTTCTTTTATGCATGAAATTTAGAGGATTTGGAAGAGATTTTTTGGGGGTTTGAGAATGGAGAGAAAATGGAGAGATTCTACATGGTTTTGAAGGAATTCATGAGAATTTATTGTTGTTGGTGAATGAACATTTTGGCTTTGGATCATGGATTTTGATTGGTGGTTTGAGCTTGGAGGATGTTTTGGGGTTTCAACTTCTTTTTCATCATTGTTCTTCGAATTTGAGGTAAGGATTTTCTTGATTTTGTTAATTTATGCATTTTAGATTTATAGGAATTTGAAAAGGGTTAAATTAATTGAATTTTTAATTTTTTTTAATTATCTAGAAAAGATCTGGTTGGTGGGTTTCTCATTTTGTCATTTTGTTGTAATTAGGTATGCCGAAAAGAGGGTTTTTGTGGGATCCATCTATTGTTTTGCATTATGTGAATTTTTGATTCATTTTTAGTCAATTTTGATCACGCTACTATGTAGTCGAGGGTCAATTTTGAAATGGGTTTTTTCCATATTTTGATTTCGAGTTGATATGATGATTTTATGGTTATTTTATGGCTGGCAGATTTGACTATTGTCAAGAGGATTTTTATGGGATCCGTCTGTTGTTTTGAATTCTATGAATTTTTGAGTAATTTTTAGTCAGTTCTGCCCATGATGTTGAGTATTCAAGGGCCAAATCTGAAATGGGTTTTTGATAGATTTTGATTTTAATTGATATGACAATTTTATGGCTGATAGATTTGACTGTTGTCAAGAGGATTTTTATTGGAGTCATCTATTGTTTTTCATTCTATGAATTTTTAAGTCATTTTTAGTTAATTTCACCCATGCTCATGAGAAGTTGAGGCCCAATTCTGAAATGGGTTTTTGACGGATTTTGATTTCGAGTTGATATGACTATTTTATGGTTGTTTTATGGCTGACAAATTTACTACTATCAAGAGGGAATTAGGTATGTGCAGGATAATGATGGGCCAAAAAGTGGCGATATGTAAGTGATATGATGGCCCATGTGGCTGACGACTTTTTTTTTACCCAAAATTGATGAAACGAAAAGGGTTTTTAAAGGAGATTCTTAGCTTTCCACCAATATAAATTATTCTTTACTTTGAATTTAATAAATAATTATTATTCATTTTCTATTTGAATTACGACTAAAGTCCTGATTGATAGGCTGATTGAAAAACATCTATAGCTTTCAAACAGTATCATAATTTTTGAATCCAAAACATGCGTCACATTCTATGCTTCACATACTATAGGATTAAAAAAAGAAGAATTGAATTTCATGAATTTTTGACCAAGTTGAGGTGGTTAGACGTATGAGTTTTATATTTTTTAAAAGTTTTAATTAAAATTCATAATTAATTATTTACTTGGAAAAAAATTACAAAAAAATATGCATCACATCGGGACATGAGTCTTCTACTTATATCTAAAATCTTATAAAAAATATATTATCATTTTATTGTGGTTAGGGTGGTCAGACAGACATCTACTTCTTATTTTTTCCCTGAAATTTAAGTACTACTGCATTGAAATTTCAAATTTTCACCAAAAAGATTTTTTTTAAAATAAAAATAAACCTAGTAGTTTAGAAACTAAATTCAATTTTCTACAAATTCTATTCTTACATATTTTTGAAATAATATAGATAAATTATTCAAATTTTTACGTCAAGTTGCCTAACTCTGATTTTTCTGAATTTTATTGCCACTTAAGGGCCTGTTTTTTCCATGATGATCCTGCACATGCCCAATTAGTCTAATCATTTATGCTTGAATGTGTTACTGTATGTATGTTGATAATTCTTTCCTATTTGTGAAATCTTGTGTTGGGTCTTCTATTCTGTGTAAGGATCAATTGTACCAAGGATATGCGTTGGTGGTCTTGATTATGATCTGCTGAAAACATAAATTAAAATTTGGTTATCATGTTATAAGATAATGCAAATGATGTGATGTGTTTCATTGTATGTGTTGTGGTATAATGATCATCTTTTGGGTTTCCTATTCATTTGTGTTATGTGTTGGGCCTCTGGAAGTATTTCAAAGTCTTTGTGAAAGTCCTTGTGATTTTTGGTTGATTCTTTTTTTAAGGTAGTCTCCTTTGGATGTTTAGTGCCAGCCACTTTATGTTTCTATTGTTTGCTTGTGTGTGGGGCCTAGTGTTGTCTCCTAGCACAGAGGGAGTGGGCCTTAGGGTTCCACGTGTTAGGGTGGTATTTTCCAACTAGCCATTGAGGTTTAGGTGGTGCAGTTTGTGTGCAACATGGAGTCTTTCCTTCCACTTCATTCCTAAGTTGGTTTTATGGTGCATATGATATTTCTAAGAAAATAGTGTCCAATATTTATATTATATATATGTACCTCTCAGATGAATGAATCTTGTACATTGTAGCATTCTTGTAAAATAAAATTAAATGAATTGATGTAATCTTGAATATATATATATATATATATATATATATATATATATATATATTGTTGTTTATTATGTAATGGAAAGGTTAACATAGGAATGTTGTATTTATGATGCATATGAGCTCAATTTAATAGTAGATGAGATATATATTTATATATCTATTTCATGGCATTGACTAGGATTAGATTTATATTCACATCTAGTGTTAGATGGGGTTTAATTATAATTATGTTATCATATGTAATTTGTTGTACATGATTTAATTTACATTCAAAGACTTGAAAGGATGTGTTATTAGTGTATCATATTTCTTTCTATAGGTTTAGTTAGTGTAGATGTGTCATAGTAGCATCATTAGGGGACCATGGTGGATAGGTGTGTAAGTGGGCTATGGTTAATGTTACTTTTAGGTCATAATGTGATTATGGTATATGATGTTAATGTAATGTTGTTATTCGTGTTAATTTTTTGTCTTGCATTAGTTGTGTCAGTTTAGTTTCTTTCAAAAAAAAATATTGGCTTGATGTTGAAGGTCTTTTGTGTTGATCCATTGGGTCCCTTAGTGGGGCGTTACACTTGGTATCAGAGCCAGTGTTGCAGCATTGGGATCTCTGGTTAATGTTGTCGCCCATGTCTAGTTATAGTAACTTTCCCCATGCATGTGTTGTCAGATGTTTGATGTGTGGCTAGAAGGTCATAAGGACCCTTGTGTTAGATACCATCTTTTAATCTAAACAACCAGTTGAGATGTTAGATAAAGGATTATACGCTTTGTGTATTCTCTTATTGGGTGTGATTCCTTGGATGCTTGTAATTGTTGATTTTTATTTTGTGACCTTGTTTCATTTCTATGACTTTTAGTTCTTTAAAAGTACAAATTTAGTCTTGGAATGCATGTGCGGGTTTAGATTAATTAGCTGGCAAGTTGGCATGTGGATTTATTTTGTTTGACTAAATGTGCGTTAGAATAAGATGTTATTTTGCACAGCTCGGCTATTTATGTGGTTCTATGCAAGTGGGAATGTATGTTATGTGGTTAAAAAGGGAAGTCCTGGCCTATGTATGTCATCTCTTCGTGTTTTTTTTTGTGGTTTGTAGGAGTTTCTACACCCATATGTTGTTCAATGCATTTTCATAATGTTAAGAATATACTACATGTAAAAGGGTTGTTAGAACAAACTAAGGAAAAGTATGTAGGTAGTTTATAAATGAATTATTGTTGATCTTTTGTGATTGCTATAATGCATGCTGAGTGATGTAATGGAATCTTGATCATGTTTTTAGTTATGATTAGAAATGGAAAAACTTGCTTGATGGTGGTAGTTAAGATTTGGGTAGAAAGTGTGACTTAATTTTATTTTGTATAAATGCTTTGTTTGGAAATGTCGTGTTTGCAAGTTGCTTGCATCGAATTAAATTATCTTGTTTCTTCTTTCTCTTAACCCACATATAGTTAATAAAGATAATTAGTATTAAACCACATTATAATGGAAAATCATTTAGGCCTTAAAATTGTATGCTTAAACCTTGACTGTGAATTAAAAAAACTATGTTTGAAATTACTCAAGTGACAAATCTTATGTTCTCTTGAAACTGCACTCCTTACTTTTGGTTTATGCATAAAAGGTAGATTATGAATGTGACTGAGTGTAGTTGTTGGGTATTTAATCTGTGCATTTGGAAGTAAATTTATGTGATTAAGTTTTGCATTACATGATGTGATATATTTTTACTGGAAAGGGCTACTTTGGTGGAATAAATAAGATGCCACTGCATTGAACTAGGTTTCTATTTTGAGAAATTATGATGACTATATTGGTATTTGAACATCTTGTTTGCTATGTGTAGCTGAAACCTATGATGTAATGTCCTTGTCCTTTCTTACTATTGTATAAAAAAAAAAGATTTATGCATTGGATGTCTTGCGTGTTGAATTGTTATCAGGGGGTAACATGTGAAGTAATTAAGCTTAGGTATGGGATAGGGATGTTTGAGTAGGCATAATCACCATGTAAAGATTTAGTGTTACTTGTACTAGCTTGGGATAAAGTTTGAGAGAATGTGGGATGGTGTTTTGGAAACAAATATGTGATTTTTTTTGTTCTATGAAAATTTGAATAACTTGTGATGAAGTAGGGGTTGTTTGTGTTTAGGAAAGACCTACATGAAGTGGTAAGAGTTAAGTAGAGGATCATTACAGTTCTTTTGTGAATATGAAACTTGAGTATAATTTGTTGAACTATGGATGTATGAATGTTGATGCTAAATTATTAATGATTCTTGGGTGCATTTAGAAAATCCATAGTACTTATGTAAAATTCTTATTGTGTGGAAGAAAAGTTAGTTGGCATATGCTTATATAATGATGATAGAAGTTTATACCAAATGAATAAAAGTGAATGTGAATTTGATTAGAGGAGTTGTTAAGTGATCATGGTGATCATAACATTGACATTTAGTGTCATGTGACATATGGAAGAGAGTAGAGTGAAAGAAAAACTGATAAAGGGTTATGGATAATATGTAATGATATGATTTTGGGAAGGGAATCATATTGGTTATGGAAATAAATGTACTCATGGTATGTGATCCTTGAGAAGTAATCGAATTGTGTATGCAATTGTACCCCTTGTAAATGTGAGAAATCGGTAACTATGCATTGGTTGAGTGTTGTGAATACCTTGTACTTGTTTTGTGTGCCCATGGGATGGTGATATTGTGTAACCATCCATGTGGAATATGTTGGTATTGGATTAACCATACCATTATGTGTGTTTGTATGTTTGTTACTTGATTGAGGGCCAACCCACGTGTGGTTGAAATTTATATATATAAGAGTAGCCAAAAGATAGTTTCACATATTCTTTTCTTTTGGTTCTCTCGCCCCTAAATCCATGACGGGGTAGTAGCAGCCACAAAGTTCCTTGGGCGGAGTGTGCAGCATACACATATTGTGGTGCAAAGCAATCCTAGCTCAACTGATCCCAAGAAAATATACTCACTACTTCCCCTTATGATGGATCAGGGTACTTGATCCATATGTGCTAGTGTAATCCCCATAGTTTTGAGTACAACAACATTGGTTTGTTAGTAAATGCTTGGATGTCCGTAGGGATGTTGACCTGGCATTGCCTGGATGCCTATAGGGGCGTTGAGTTGGAATTAGCAAGTCAACCTTGTCCGTATGAGAGGTGAAGCTCGAGTAGCCCCATATTGATATACTCATATATGCATTATATATACCGTATTTGCACTTGTTCCGACATGATGCAATAGGTACGATGCCACACCCCACTGATGTTCCAACACAGTGATGGTGATGATATTGTGTTGCTGATGGCAGTGAGTTGGGCTCAAGGACATGATGCCACGTGCATAGACGCGTGAAGGTGCACTATGAGATTGTGTTATGATAGCCTACTTATGTGATGAGCGTAATGGGGCCTCACACACTTGTAGAGGGATACTCATGTTTTCTTTCGACAGTGTTTGGGTCAATTAACATATGGGTATGTCCTAGCCATGTATACCTTTGGCTACGACGAGTACCTACGTGTACCTTCTCCATGAGGTATCGCTATGCGGGGTGTGTTCTACGTGTGCCTACTTTTGTGAAGCCATAGACACACTTCTATGTGGAATACGACCATTGTGTGCTTTCTCCAATTGGCATATGACTATGCCACATTGAGATGCGATGTAGGATGGGGGCCGAGGTGCACATCCCATGCAAGCAGCCAAGGAGTGCGTGGGCCACTTGGCTAGTCCATGTCACGTGATGACACAATGCAGGGTGTAGCTAAGGAGTACACTCTGAGCCATGTGGATGGAATGCTCACTCCACACCACATGAGGGCTACTGCTATAGCTTGATGTTGTTCCCTCCTTCCTCGTTTGGTGGCTAGTATCTAGTCATGTAGTGTTGTATAGTGCAATTTCAAATATTGTGGACTTTTTTTATAGTTATTGATGATTTTCTATTGATTGTGAAGGTCGACACCTTGTTTATATTTGATTGTGATGGTTTATCCAAACCTTGTGATCTTATTTTCTTGTAGCCCTCATGGTTACATTTGATTTAGTGTTGAGATTGTGTGTATTTATTGCTTTATTGTTGAAATTGAATTTTTATTTGCTCTTCTTTATGACTTTGGTGGCTAAACTAGTTTATCCTTATTGTTTTTGATGTAGACCATGTGTCGTATTGTGGTTCCTCTCCAAGGATGTATGAGGCAGACTTGGTGAGTGTATATGAGGAAGCAGACTTAGGGAACCATGAGGATGGGGGTATGTGAGGTTGTTATACGGCTAGGACCCACTACCCGCCTATGTGTGATGACTATCTCTTGGAGGCTAACCACCTTATACAACAAGAGGTAGGTCATTATGGTCTTGTTTGGATGGTCTCACCATGTGTGTGTGGCCTATCACCATCAAGCCACTGAGTGTGATGTATGGATCATGTGAGATGGATATTGGCTCTTGGCTCATGGATTAGTATGCTACTTACCGGTGTCCAGATGGACCCTTGTGTAGCCTTGTGTTGTGCACTTCCCAGTGATGTGATTGTGTATCGATGTGTTAGATTTATATTTCTTATATTTTGTTGCATATTCATGTAATGGAGGGATAACCATGTCGTCTTAAATGTGAGTGTATTGTGAATCTGAGGTATTAAATGGAGTGGATGTTATTGAAAATCATAAATTGTAATTTGAAATATGTTTCTGAAACATGAGATGGTGTGCATTTTTTAATATCAAATCATTTGATTTGTTTTCCTTGTATTAGATTATGGAAATTTTTGTATTGGGAATGGAAAATGGAGTTAATTGGAGTACCTGCTATATTTGTTAGTGTAAAACTCAAGTATCATACTGTAAGAGATGTATGGATTTCTAAATAAAGGTGGTTAGGAAAATATTACTTTCAAATGTGTATCCAGATAGTGATTTTAATCGAAATGATTCAGAAATAGGATGTACATCAATTATAGAGTAGAGAAATTTTGGTACTAATTTGTTATGTTTCCACCCTAGTTTGTGACTTCTAGGAGTAAGTCAAGTCTTAGGGGGGGAGAATGTAGTGCCCCTCCATTCTCACCTTGGATGTGTAGGTAGTTTGGCTTTGGAACTTGGAAATGAAGGTAAAGTAATATGGATATTTAAAGGTATGTGCTAATGTTGTTAAGTAGTTGATGTTGTATATTATGAATTTATGGACTATGTGAGAAATTTAGGATAGGAATTATTATATATGTTTAAGGATAGGTTTATCATGGTGTGTGTGTGTGTGTTCAGGCATGATTGTTACTCGGATGCAAGCTGTTGGCATATTTGTGCTATGGAAGTGCTTTGGCTATCTTTAGGATTTTCACATGATTTTGACAAATTATTATCATGATGATATAATATTATTATTTTGATTATGATTATATTTATTATCATGAAGAGGTACTGAATTGTGTTCAAGTATTGTGGTTGTAGATGGAACATGAGCTTCTATTAGTACTTTTGTGAGTATGACACATATTGTTATGTTATTATTATTATGCAGAGATTCACTTGGATAATTAAATGACGCAATAGCATGTTTGTTAGGATAAGTGGAAAGGGTGGCATCATACCATTGGACGTATGGGGACATACGAGAATGAGATACGATTACTAGAGTTCCTTTCCTAGTGCTTCGGCTATTATGCACATGTGCTCTAATTTGTGTGTTTGAGTGAATAGGTACTAGGCTACGTCTCCACCTGAATTAGCGGGTCTAAGCGTGCCTCTAATCTCAATGGTGGTTGAGGAGATAATATGTAGACCCGAGTTATACCCTAACCCTATCCATTATCCTTAATTAGGGACAATTGATTCAGTGTGTGACCACCTTTCTGGGTTGTCATGGGACAATGCCCAATCTCCTATACCCTATGGTTGGAGTGTTGAACTTGTGTGAATGTTTATGTTGGGTTATGTGATTGTGTGACTTTAATGTATATCTTTGAGTATGGATTTGGTTCAAATGGTGCTAAATCCTT
>CM021102.1:514384696-514469486 GCA_007115665.2 Sequoiadendron giganteum
TCTATAGTGAAGGAAGGATTATTTTGGTTATATGTATTATTTTTAATTGAATGTTTAGTTAATGAGACATCATTAATTCTTGTGGAAAAATTGGTGTAAATTTTTTAAACAAAGTGATTTTTATTATTTCTCTTAATTGAGGTTAAGTGTTCTAGTATATTGTTTTCCCAGAAGAGTTGATTGGTCGTTTTTGAAATACGCTATGTCTATAGTACGCAGACCTTGTTTAGATATTTGTGTGGTAACGTGAATCTCTCACGTTATGTCATTGTGTTACTATTTTGAGCATTTATCTTCCATGTTATGGGAGTACGCATTTGCAGAAGTTTCGCCATACATGTTATGTCATTATGGTTATTTATTGGATCAGTTGACTATAGGTCCTTGTGTAAGAAGTTCATGTTGCATGCATGTTGTCTTATTGTTTTAATCTTTTTGAGGATTTGTACCTTAGGATAAGTGGCTTCCATTAGGGGACGAATCTGAAAGTGGTTACATGGGTAACCTCTCAAAAGTTGGTATTTATGTGAAAACCTTAACTAAGGTACTGGGAGTTTTCAGTTTGTAGTTTATAGTTTGTCTTTGATTGATTCTTGAGTTGTCATGTGAGTCAACCTTGTAATTGTATTTGATTCTTTGTGAGGTCAATTTGATTTGAGGACTTTTTCTATCTCCTAGCACGGGGGTGGGCTTTTGAGCTCCATACGGTTGGGAGGAACGTGCCACAACTCCATTGGGTCCCCATCAGGTATTTTGTTTGTGATAGGTTTTCTTGGTTGGATCCAGATTGCATAGTGGTTGCGGAGTTTAGTTCCTTTGGCGAGTTCGTGGCATGGACGTCTTCTTTTCCTTATCTCATTCTTTATTGAATTACACTCATGATGTGCATGAGACGCCTTGTATCTATTTGTATTAATCTGAGATTTGATATAATCTTGATTGTTGTATGTAAACTCTTATTGATATATTTATCTGGACAAGACTTCTCTTGAGTAAATTAATTATGGCTATTGTATTAAATTTCTTTTATTCTTAGTAATGTAGTTGTCACATGTTATCTGTTTTTAAGAAGAAAAAAAATGTATTTTGTTGTTTATGTGAATGTCATAACGTTTTTTGGGTTCCACGGCGGGGTGTTACAACTTGGTATCAAAGTCCCAGGTTCATACACTGGGTACTTGGGTTATGTTGAGTTCACTATGTTATCCTTGTGAATCTATTAGTGGAATTGTTAAGTGATCATGTTTTCATGGATTTTACCTTAGCATGAGGTACTCTGTAGAGAAGAGTAGCGTGATGGAACCTGATATAAGGTTAAAAATGGAAATTTATGATATGTATTCCATGGTTATGGAAAATTGATGTTCCTATGGAATTATGTATGTAGTTGTACCCCTGTAAATGTAAGAAACCAATAATTGTATCTTGTTTGAGTGTTGTGAAAACCCAGACTTGCTTTGTGTGTCCATGTGATGGTGACACTTGGTACCCATCCATGGGAAAAGTTACACTTTTGTGTGGGATTTACCATACCATTGTGTGTGTTTGTGTGTATGTTACCTGATTGAGGTCCAACCCATGTGTGGTTGAAACTTATATATACAAGATTAACCAAAAGTAGTTCTTTTTCTTTTGGTTCTCTAGCCCCTCAATCTGTGAAGGGATAGTAGAAGCCATAAGTTCCTTGGGTGGAGTGTGTAGTGTACGCATATTGCATCGAGAAGCATCTCAGCTCAACCAATCCTGAGGAAATATACCCACTACTTTCCCTTATGATAGATCAGGATAATTGATCCATAAGTGTTAACCTAATCCCCATAGATTTGAGCACAACAACATTGGTATGTTAGTTATGCCTGGATGTCCGTAGAGGCGTTGATCTGGCATTTTTGAGTTAACCTCGTCTGTATGAGAGGTGAAGCTTGGTAGCCCCATAGTGATATTATCATATTTCATTATGTATTTAGTGTATCTGCACATGCTCTGACATGATGTGATAGATACGACGCCATACCACATTGATGTTCCGACATAGTGTTGGTGATGATGCTTTGATATACTGTATTTGCACATATTCCAATATGATGCAGTACGATACCACACCCCACTCATGTTCCAACATAGTGATGGTGATGATGTTGTGTTACACGATGCCACATGCCTAGACACGTGAATGCGCATTATGATATTGTCTTTTTTAGCCTACTTGTGCGATGAGCGTTATGGGGCCTCGAACACTTGTAGAGGGATCCTCATGGTTGCCTGATCATGTTGGTTGAGTAGCATATGAGTAGATCCTAGCCACGCATAACTATGGCTATAGTGAGTTCCTACGCGTGTCTTCTCCATGAGGTATCACGATGTGGGATGTGTTATGCGCATGCCTACCTTCACGAACCCATAGACAAATTACCACGCGGCATATGACAAGTATGTGCCTTTTTCGACTAGCGTATGACCAGGTAGAGTGACGACATTTTGATAAGTCGTGGATACACTCTGGGTCATGTGGACAACATGTTCATTCCACACCACTTTAGGGATATTATCATTCTAGCCGGACATTGTTTCCTCTTTTCTCGTTTGGTGGCTAGTATTCAGTCACATAGTGTTGTACAGTGAAATTTAAGGATTGTGAATTTTCTTTTGGTTATTGATGATTTTTCGGTTGATTGTGAGGGTCGACACTTTGTTTATACTTGATTGTGAAGGTTTAGCCACGACTTGTGATCTTATCTTCTTATAACCTTAGTGGTTATATATTTGATTTAATGTTGATATTGTGCACATTTATTGTCTTACTGTTGAAATTGAACTTTAATTTTCTCTTCTTTATGAACTTGGTGGCTAAAATTGTTATCTTTGTTGTTTTCAATGTTGGCTATGTGTCATAATGTGATTCCTCTCCAAGGATGTATGAGGCGGACTTGGTGAGTGTGTACGAGGAAGTAGACACAGGAAACATAGAGGATGGGGGTATGTGAGGCTGTTATACAGCTAGGATCCACTACTTGCCTTTGTGTGATGACTATCTCTTGGAGGCTAATCACCTTATACAACAAGGGATAGGTCATAGTGGTCTTGTTTGGATGGTCTCACTTTATATATGACCTAACACCATCAAACCACTGTTTTGATGTTTAATCTTTATAAGATGTTTATTTGCTCTTGGTTCATGGATACTTCTATCATGGATGGTATGCTAATTTTTGGTGTCCAAATGGACCCTTGTTTGGCCTTATGTTGTGATTTATAGTACTATTCATTGGTATGTATATGTACTATGCATGTATAATTATGGGTATGGCGTTTTATTTTTGAATATCTGTAAGTTAATTCTCACCTTTTAGGTTGTGACTCCTTTCTTGGTTGGTGTGTATAGGATGCCTAGAAGAGGTAGTCATAGCATCGATCTTCGAAACCCTACTTTGTTGAGTTCCCATGAGAATGATCATGAGGATCACCTGGGTCCACGGTTACGTTCTACGCTTGGGGAGATTCTTACCCTGCTTGGCTCTAGATAGGATGGTGGACATTAGGTATTTTGGGAAAGGGAAAGGATCCCTAGGAGAAATATTTTTGCGTTAACAAGACTTATGTTGGATATTTTGAGAGCACGTTCTTCGGCCACCTATTGTTCTTATGGAAGTTTGGGGTCTGAGAATTGGATGATTGGTGTTCCATTTGTTAGTGAATACCTAATAATCTTTGGCTTCTGAGGTGATCGTCTTATGCATAGGTGGATTCGGAGTTGGATGTACAAGCACAACTCCATCATTCCATCCAGTCAACTTTGAGCACACAGGTTGCATCATGTAGAAGTACAAGATGTTACAATTGTGGCCAGTGGGACCACTTGGTGAGACAGTGTTCTCAGAGGAACACACCTGGAACCAGTCAAAGATTGACAGTTATGGAGCCTACAAGTAATTATGTAGAGAGGAATCGTGGAATGGGTTGATCAGTTGATCATCGTTGAAAAAATCACCAAGTTAGAAATGTGGAAATTGCTAGAAGTAGATAAGCAACTGATTTGGGAGCTCATGAAAATCTTGTGGTACTGGAGGTTGTGGAGGTTCCTTCAGTGTTGTTTCCTCTCCTTTGATTCTTGTTATGTTTGGATATGTGTTTGGAGACTTGGATGGTGGTTGCTTCACCATGTTGCTTTGTTTGGATTGACAGTGCACTTGGTTGGGTTGTTGTTGTTTTTTATGTTAAGGCATGGAGTGGTTCAGTTTTGGAACCTTTGATTATGTGTGTTTGTATGGAATTTGTACTAGGGGCATTTGTAGGCTTCCAGGAGTAAGCCTCACCCTAGGGGGGAGGATGTAGTGACCTTCCAGATGACACATTTATTTTAGCTATTTTGTGACACTGTTAGCTGTTAGACCTTTGATATTATGTTATTTCCATGTTTTATGTCATGATTTACATGATTGGTTGTGAAACTCATTTGATGATACACTATATTATTTGATGCAATGTTTACTTTCATGATGATTATCTATGTTGTTATGTTTTACACATTATGATGTTATGTTAGTTAGATGTTTACGTCAGTCGGTGAAGAAGACGATTTAGCGGTACTCATCAGTGAGTGCCCTACTATGTTGCAACTATTCTTCACGGTGTGCTTTCATATTTTACATGTTGGATTAATCGTGCAGTGTTACACAACCTTCAGGTACAAGCATTGACTCCACTTGTTTGCCAAGTCTAAGCATGCCATGACCCAATGGAATCATTGATGGGAGATAGAATTGTCCTCTATCCTTAGACTTTGTTCTGTAAAGAAAGAGTATCTCTCATCGCCCTTTTTGTCTTGTTACTTGTTCGTCGCATGCTTGCAGTCATTTGTTAATGATTGATTCTGTAATGCATTTATTATGTTAATTTAGATTAATTTAAGGTTTTAAATTAATATTAATGTTGCTTTATTGATTTGATGAAATAATTAATTGGGAAAGCTATTTTTAGTTTATTGATTGATTAAATTAAAATGTTAAAATATCTTGTTTCGAAAAGAGCATTTAATTGTAAATTGATTTCATTATTCAATTTTATGTTTTCAAAAATAAAACTTTTAGTTGAGATCTAAAGTTGAAATATCTTGTTATCTTTTAGTGTCTATTGAGTTTAATTGATGCATGCATTGCATGTTATAACTGAAAGTTAAAGTTGAGGTTTTGGAATAATGGAGAAATAATATAATCTGGAAAAAAGATCATTCTTGGGGACAGGTTTTGTTTTTTGAAAAGTTGGAAGCAAAAAGATTGTTTTCACAAAAGATATTTTCTGGAATTTTGGATTTGGGATTGATTATAGAAGCTACAAACTGTTGTTGAAGGCAGCGTTCATATTGTGAAAGTTGAAGGTTTAAATTTTTTGGGATTTGCTGTGATCGTTCTCCGCTTTGGGAAACACTCCCAGGTTCTTTTCTTGTTAAATTTCCAATGAATATTTTGATATGAACATGTTAAATTTTTTTGTGAATATTTCATCATCAAACCCTATATACACCATAGAAAATTGAAATATTTTAGTATTTGAATAATTGCAATGATATCACGATTGATTAGGAAACAAAAATAATATAATGAAATTGATTGTGTTTACAAAAATAATAAAGAAGAAAAAAATGTTAATACTTTTACGGAAAGCTAGATTTGTTGGTGGTATCAGATTCATTGATATACTGAATCCATTTCTCCTTTTTATTGATGGCTTCATTCTTTTGAGAAATCTGCATCTAAATCAATATCTATTCCACTCTTCTTTGAGCGAGTATAATCTTTCTTTTTCTTTTATTCCTGTCAAGCCATCAAAATATATTGAAATCTGATAAATGAATCTTTTGTTCTTTCACATGTCTATGGTCTTTCTTCATGCTTATCACATTTGAATTTATTTGAGACTGTTTACCGTGTTATTTCCTTGGTCACATGGGTTGACAGACCAAATGCCTTTTTATTTACAAGTATTTGTTTGTGTCTTTTTTTTACTTGCTTCGATTTTGTTTTACATTTTGTTACCCTTGTAATCCATCGTTGCAATTACTTTTACCCTGTGTTGGTCGTTGCATGTATTCTGGTTGGGTGTACTGTGTTGGCTACCAGAAATAAGTCTCATGGTTCTAAGTGTGTCACTGGGCGCGGGTGCACAAGTTTCTTATTAACCTCCTTTGACCTTTAGCGATGGTTTCACCTCCATCTTCATATCTTATTTTGGTTCTCTGTTGAATCATGTGTTTGTGGGGGAAAATGGGCTTTGTGTCTCTTGATCCATGTGTTCACTTTGAAACTCTCCTCGGCCTATTAACTTCATGTTGATATTATCCTCTCTGTCAGTGATCTGTATTTCTCTTTCTTGCGTTCTCTTTAGGTTCTTTCATTCTCCTTACCTTTGTTTTAGTGAGGCCGTTATCATACCTGAGACGATGATTCAAAGACTTTACCATTCAAAAACTTGACTGTTTAGTCATTTTGGGGTCGGCTGCGTACTTCTGGTGGAGCCGAGTTTCACCCTACTCTATCTTCGTTTGTTTGTTAACCCTACATGTGGAGCTGTCGACGTTAATAACTAAGCTAACGTCGAGTTCTTCACCCCACTCGGTGGAAATGGTTTCATGTCCTTTGCAATCATTGATCTTAAGTCTAATGTGTAGTTACTTTGACGGTAGCGGTTGATCTGGAGTCATTCGGTTACTAGGTCAGACTTAGGTAAATGTCGATGTAGGTTTCTTTCTTGAAATTCGACACCTAGAATATATGGTAAGGTTCTAAATATAGATCTTCCTTTGTATATTGTTGTTGAGGAAATTAAACATTATAAGTAATGGTTACTTTAAAATAAACTCTTATGAAATATAATGTGTTTATAAATATAGATATGGAGGTAGTTGCATAAATTAGAATATAATTACTACTTTATTAAGATTTGTATAAATAAATTTTAACGTGAATGTCAATGCATATCTAAGGAAAATTCGATTAAAATTTAATGAGTATGTAATATATATATCTTTTCATTTAGAGTTAAATATAATTTTATTAGTATTCTTGTTCATTTAGGATTCACTTATTAGTTATATGTTAAGTCATATAGTTAGTGAATATGATGAATGCGTTCCTTTTCAACGATAAAATGGTAAAGGATAATTGATATGTTGAATTATTTTAATAAATATTTAGAGATGATTCTTTGATTTTTGATTTGTTCTTTTAATGATCAATTATATTAAGTTCGGATAATGGTTATATCAATATACTAACTAGGAGTTAGTATTTAAAATATCTATAGTGAAGGAAGGATTATTTTGGTTATATGTATTATTTTTAATTGAATGTTTAGTTAATGAGACATCATTAATTCTTGTGGAAAAATTGGTGTACATGTTTTAAACAAAGTGATTTTTATTATTTCTCGTAATTGAGGTTAAGTGTTCTAGTATTTTGTTTTCCCAGAAGATTTGATTGGTCATTTTTGAAATATGTTATGTCTATAGTACGAAGACCTTGTTTAGATATTTGTGTGGAAACATGAATCTCTCATGTTATGTCATTGTGTTACTATTTTGAGCATTTATCTTCCATGTTATGGGAGTACACATTTGTGGAAGTTTTGCCATACATGTTATGTCATTATGGTTATTTATTGGATCGGTTGACTATAGGTCCTTGTGTAAGAATTTCATGTTGCGTGCATGTTGTCTTATTGTTTTAATCTTTTTTAGGAGTTGTACCTTAGGAGAAGTGGCTTCCATTAGGGGATGGATCTGAAAGTGGTTGCATGGGTAACCTCTTGGAAGTTGGTATTTATGTGAAAAACTTAACTAAGCTACTGGGAGTTTTTAGTTTTTACTTTGCAGTTTATAGTTTGTCCTTGACTGATTCTTGAGTTGTCATGTGAGTCAACCTTGTAATTGTAGTTGATTATTTGTGAGGTCAATTTGATTTGAGGACTTTTTCTATCTCCTAGCACGGGGGTGGGATTTTGAGCTCCACACGGTTGAGAGGAACGTGCCACAACTCCATTGGGTCCCCATCAGGTATTTTGTTTCTGATAGGTTTTCTTGGTTGGATCTAGATTGCACAGTGGTTGCGGAGTTTATTTCCTTTGGTGAGTTCGTGGCATGGACGTCTTATTTTCCTTATCTCATTCTTTATTGCATTACACTCATGATGTGCATGAGATGCCTTGTATCTATTTGTATTAATCTGAGATTTGATATAATCTCGATTGTTGTATGTAAACTCTTATTGATATATTTATTTGGACATGACTTCTCTTGATTAAATTAATTATGGTTATTGTATTGATTTTTTGTTGTTCTTAGTAACGTAGTTGTGGAACCCTGAAACATTTATGGTTGTTTTTGTCACATGTTATCTATTTTTAAGAAGAAAAACAAATTATTCTGTTGTTTATGTGAATGTCATTAACTGGATTACAACCAAGTGCACTACCCAAGGGAAATATAGGGTTGAACCAAAACTTACAACAAGCCCCAATAAAATATCATCATCTGGAAGACTTACATACCCAACTAACAGATTTTCCCAACAATGAGAACAAAAGAAATCATCATTCAATAAGAAATTTAGGCAATTAATGAAAAACCTATCATTAGGAACTCCTAAATCCAATTTCCAATGCAAGAGGTCCAATAATACATTGCTCCAATAATTCTAACTCAATGCAATTGCATGCACCTAATAAATTATTCATTTTAAATATATATATATATATATATATATATAACTATATATGTATATATACAATTATTATATATATTTAAAAATATTATAAACCAATTACAACTTTGAATTCACATAATAAATAAATATATATATCTAAATATATATATATATATATGCATATATTTAAATTTTATATACATTAAAAATTGATTTTAAATAAAAACAACCCTAAATCAAAATAACCAAGGGACAGACGAAATGTTTCAAAGTGTGCATCTAACAAAGCTAAAGCTCGACTGGTTAATGCAACTGAACTCCCCCCATGTTTGGGGTGGGCATAGCCTGTGTGGGGGCAGCGTTGGTTACCCACACAACGTCGACTCCCCCAAGTGGCGGGTGGCGGTAGTGGGGAGCCACGCCTTCCCATACACATAAATACTTTAAAGACTTTGAAAAAACCTACAACATGCTATGATAGTCGTACAAAATTAATTCCGATCAGTGGCAATTTCAATATAATTTTTATTTTACAAGAAACTTCAGAAATAATCTTATAAGAATAAACATATATTTGTATATGTATGTATATATATATATCAAAATATATATGTATATATATATATATATATATATATCAAAATATATATGTATATATATATAAATTTATCAAAACAATTGCTCTAGTTGGGAAATTATTTTTCTACAAGAAGATATACACCAATTTTATAGAGGATTACAATTCCTTCCAATGGTTTTCATTTTCCTTCTAGAGGTTTCTAGTTTATTCTAGATACCCAAATCTAATAGGAAGAAGAGTAACAATTTTCTACAGAAAATATTTACAAAAATACTCGAGATGTTTTCTAAAAAATTCTATAGGGAGATTTAAATTCATTCCAACAATGGTTTTTCCCAAAACTTCTTTTGTTTTATTTCTAGGTTTTCCTTTGCTTAAAAACCACTCCTATAGAGGTTTAAAGTTTTCCTGCCAATTTCCAATTTCAAAAAAAACAAACAAAAAACTTAAGAAAAACTCTATAGAAGCTTAAGCTTTTACGAGAATTTCCATCCATGACAATCTTTAGAATTTTACAAAATAAAATAAAGCTTCTAAACAAATAACAAATTTTCCTTTACAAAGAATCTTTTCCAAATTGAAATTAAAGAAAACAATGACGGACCCTAATTCGATATGCTTGAGGAAATGAAGATTGAAGTAGAGCTTCTTCCAATTAACCAATGCTTCTTCCAACCAAAAAAACAAGCTTCTTCCCCAAATAATCACTTTTTCTAGAAAGAGCAAAACCAAGCTAGAGCCAAAGTTTTTTTTTCCCGAGATTATCCTTCCCCAAATTTTCAACAACCAACTTCAACAACCAATTTTAATTTTTAATAACCTCTCCAAAAATATCTTCCCTCCTTCTATGAAGTAGCCTCTTTCCACTTTTAGTTAAAGAAAATATTCTCTCCATGAAATAATTTCCCAACAACTGTATTTAAATTTTACCAACACATGTCAAAAATCAAATATCTTCTCAACCAATTCACAGATAATCCCTCTAGATATTTATGCCTTTTAATAATTCAAAATCACATAGTATTTTCTAATTTAAATTTAATCTAATTAATTTAATTACTTTATAAAATTAAATTTAATCAAAAAAATTAAATCACTTTACAAAATAAATTTAATTTAATTAATTAAATTAAATACAAAGATTCTATCACAAAAATCAAGATTAATTAAATAATCACATAAAAAAAAAAAATCATTAATTTCCCATAAACATACCTTGCAACATAAATAAACAAGGCAAGAAGAACAAACATGACAACAAGCATACCGAAATAAAGACTGATGACACACTATGACTAGGGTTGTGGTTTGACAAGGAAACCCAGTTACTATCTCCCAATCAACTAACCATTGGGAAATGGACATACTCAAACCTGTGAATCCAGGTGGATTCAATGTCCTGTACCTACAATCAAAATATATGGCGTACATGTATATATATCATAATCAATCACACTATGAAGAGAAAATCGCAAAATCGTAGGGCGCTCGCAAGCGTGTGATGCAATCCCGTTCCCTTCACCAATACAGTGTTACATCAAATTGAGAAAATTAAAACATTAGTTAACTACAGATGAGCATATATCAATATCAACTTAAATAAACAACTATGCTATCTAGAAAGCATGTCATAAAAATTAATCATCCATATAGTGTACCATCACATCACAACATAAATCCTTCATCGCTCCAATGTCAATGATCAAATAACAACATAGTATCATGGTATATCAAAGTAAAAGCATAGTCTAAAGACATAAGCAAATCAGAATAAAAAATTATCTAAAATTATGAGCAAATCAGAGGGGTGCCATATTCTCCTCTAGATCGTGCTTACTCCCGAAGCCCAAACACACACACATAGTAAATAAAAATCGCATACAATAAATCATAAATAATCAAGCACCATATTCATGATTTACGTTATTCACATACACACTAATGCACATCACCAAAATTCACATCACAAGGCCACACATGGGTCCATCTGGACACCGAAAAACAACATACTAATCCATGATACATAATCTATGAGCCAAGAGTCAATATCCATCTCACATAATCCATACATCACATCATTGGCTTGATGGTGTTATGCCACACACATGGTGAGACCATCCAATCAGGACCACAACGACCTGTCTCTTGTTGTATAAGGTGATTAGCCTCCAAGAGATAGTCATCACACATAGGTGGGTAGTGGGTTCTAGCTGAGTAACAACCTCACATACCCCCATCCTCAACGTTCCTTGCATCTGCTTCCTTGTATACACTCACCAAGTTTTCCTCATACATCCTTGGAGAGGATTCATAGTACAACATATTGCCGACAATGAAAAAAATAAGGATAAACTAGTTTACCCACCAAGGTCATAAAGAAGAGAAAATAAAAATTCAATTTCAACAATAAGGCAATAAATGTGCACAATTTCAACACTAAATCAAATATAACCACGAGGGTTATAAGAAAATAAGATCATAAGGTGTGGCTAAACTATCACAATCAAATATAACAAGGTGTCGACCTTCACAATCAACAAAAAACCATCAATAACCATAGATAAAGTCCACAATCTTTAAAATTGCACTGTACAACACTGTGTGACTAGATACTAGCCACTAAACGAGGAAGGAGGGAACAATGTCTAGCTATAATAGTAGCCCTCATGTTGTTAGAGTGAACACGCCATCCACATGACCCAGAGTGTGCTCCACAACTATACCCTGCATCGCGTTGTCATTCGACATGGTCATACGCCAACCGGGGAAGGCACACACTGGTCGTATGCCATATGTTAGTGTGTTTGTGGCTCCACAGAAGTGGGAACGCACAAAAAACACCCTCCATAGCGATACCTCATGGGGAAGGCACACACAAATACTCGTTGTAGCCAGAGGTATACATGGCTAGGACATACTCATATGCTATCTGACCAAACACTGTCGAAGCAACCATGAGTATCCCTCTACAAGTGTGTGAGGCTCCATAATGCTCATCACACAAGTAGGCTATCATAGCACAATCTCATAGTGCACCTTCACATGTCTATGCATGTGGCATCATGTCCTCAAGCCTAGCTCAACACGACATCATCATCAACACTATGTCGGAACATTAGTGGGGTGTGGCATCATATCTAATCCATCATGTCGGAACACGTGCAAGTACAGTATATACATAAATGATTATATCAATATGGGGCTACCCTTGCTTCACCTCTCATACAGATGAGGTTGACTCAATAATGCCAAATCAACATCCCTATGGACAACTAGGCATATACTAACAAACCAATGCTATTGTACTCAATTTTGTGGGGATTGGGCTAACACATATGGATCAAGTATCCTGATCCATCATAAGGGAAAGTAGTGGGTATGTTTCCTCAGAATTGGTTGAGCTGAGACCACTCTGTGTCACAATATATGTACGCTACACACTCCACCCAAGGAACTTTGTGGTTACTACTATCCCTTCACAGATTGAGAGGCTAGAGAAAAAAAATAAAAGAATATATGAAACTAACTTTTGGTTACTCTTATATATAAGTTTCAACCACACATGGGTTGGCCCTCAATCAGGTAATAAACATGCAAACACACATAGTGGTATGGTTAATAACACACCAAAATAAAAAAATTTCCCCATGGATGGGTACCCAGTATCTCCATCCCATGGCACACAAAGTAAGTACGGGCTATTCACAACACTCAACCAATGCACAGTTATTGGTTCCTCACATTTATAGAGGGGTATAATTACATACATAATTCCATAAGTACATCTACTTCCATAACCCATGTGATACATATCACTACTTTTCATCCATAACCTTTTATCAGTTTTCTTTCACTCTACTCTTTTCCACAGAGAACATGATGCTAAATGTCAATGCTATGAACATCGTGATCACTTAACAACTCCATTAATAGATTCACAAGGACAACATAATGGGATCATATGTACCCAGAGTACCCAGTGTATGAACCTAGGCTCTAATACCATGATGTATAATGCCCCATCACGTAACCCTAGAGGAAGATGCAACTACAACGAAAGCATAACAAATTTTTTCTTAGAGTGTAATTAATAACAAGTTATATGAACTACACTAACACATACATCCTCTAAGGTACGTGAAAACGCTTACAACTGAATCCCATAACATACAAAAGTATACAAAACCATAGCATATAAATAACACTTCATGAAATAAAGAACATACATCCAAAGCATTAAACACATGCCATAAGATAAAAAAGTATATAAAAGATCCATAGATTACATTCATTCCAAATAACATTTACAAAGCTCATTTCCATAATGAGGAAGATCAGACAATAATGTTACAATTACAAAGATACAAGATTCCTCCTCGAATACAAATGAGGAGTAGTACATATACCAAGTATCCAACTAATACAATAAAACATATGATGTGATACAAAGAAATAGGAACACGTGAGCTCTTCAAACTAGAAGATCTCGCCAACATGAACATGAAAAGGAAACCCAACGGTGAAAGGTGCATGTTCCACCCAACCAAGTGGTACTCAAAGGCCCACCCCCCATGCTAGGAGATATTACAAGAGCTTCCCAGGTAAAACCTACAACCTCTAGACATAGGCAAATCACAAGACTAAAATTAAACACGTACAACACTTAACATAAATGGTTACATTGCTTCCAAAGTAAAATAATCAAGTACACCAACTAAACCATACAAACTACTTTCATAGGGGAAGTGTCATCACAAAGCTGCATGGGTTACCCCGGTAGATCTTCCTAGACCCTAGACCCCATCGAGAACCACTCCCCTACTGACAACACATGGAACTAATCCATAACCCAAGGGTAACCTCAGTGCACAAAATCGAATAGTAAATCCCAATCCAAAATATGAGAGGCAACACATCCCCGTTTGTAGTAACCGGGTGATAACTAAATACAACCTAGTGCACTACCCAAGGGAAATCAAAGGGTTGGACATTAAACGACAACAACCCCAAATACTAATACCACATCTCAAAGACTTACAAAATAACAACTAACACTTCTAACCAATTTTCCCCAAAAACGTGAACATAAGAAATCACATTTAAAAAGGTAATACAGACAGGAAATAAATCTTCCATTAGGATTTCCTAAATCCAGTTTCCTTCAATAAAATACATTATTACATTTCCCAAATAGACCAACTTAATAAAATTTCATTTACAGGAAATAGAGGAAATCAAATCTATTTGTTTATTTCAATTTCCCAATAGCTTCAAATTAATATATAATTATACATATAAATATATTATTTAAACATTCAAGAAAAAATAATTACATTGACCAAAACAATATTAAAAATATATATTTCATATATATATGTATATATATACCTAAACATATATATAATATATATTTTTTAAACTAAAAACCATGACAAAAAAATCAAATTGGAAACTACAAAGGAAACGACGTATGCACTAAGGTATGTATGGTTGCGCACTACTGTGTGTACACAACCATAGCCTCCTATAGCACGGCCTGTGGGGCAGCGCTGGCGCTACTCCCACAATGCCGGCTCCCACATGGGGCAGCTGTGGGGCAGGCCAAGCGCCTCCCCCAATACGTCAATTTCAAAAAGATTTCACTTATAATTTTTATTTTTTCTTATAAAAACTATGAATTATTAAAATTTGCGTACATAACTTTTGACAGAGATTTCCAATAAGAACTTTGACAAGATACTTCATAAATAAAAAATGCATATATATATGTATATGTATATATATTTCAATATATATATATATATAAATATAAATATATAATTATATATATATATAAATTTATCAAACGATTGCCCTAGTAAGGGCAGGTTTTTCACAATTTTTTCCTGCAGGAAAGGATTTACAAAACTTTCTAGAGAACAAATTTTACACAATTTTTGTACAAAAGGTTGTTTCAAAATTTTCATAGAGGTTTTCCAATTTCCCCAGCCAACAAAACTATTTGGAAGAAAATGACAAACTCTACAGGCAGATATTTCCCCATTCAACAATATTTTCCCCCTAAACTTGACATGAAGATTTTAAATCTATTCCTACAAAGGTTTTCCCAAACTTCTATTGTTTTTCCTCTGGGATTTCTATTGTTTAAAACAATTTCCTACAAAGGTTTTCAAAGCTTTCCCAAAAAAATTTCTAATTTCAAAACAAATAAAAACTTAAAACAACTTATACAGAAGCTTTTACAGTAAATTCCAAACACGACAATCTTTAGAATTTTACAAAATAAATTAAAGCTTCTAAACAAATAAAAAATTATCCTTTATAGGTAATCTTTTCGAGAACATCAATTTACTCTAATAACTTTTCCAAATTGAAATTAAATAAAACAATTAAGGAACCTGATTCTGTAGTGCCCCTCCATTCTCACCGTGGATGTGCAGGTAGTTTGGCTTTGGAACTTGGAGATGAAGGTAAAGTAATAGGGATATTTAAAGGTATGTGTCAATGATGTTAAGCAGTTGATGTTGTATATTATTAATTTATGGACTATGTAAGAAGTTTAGGATAAGACTTATTATATATGTTTAAAGATAGGTTTATCATGGTGTGTGTGTGTGTTCAGACATGATTGTTACTAGGATGCAAGCTATGGGTATATTTGTGCTATGGAAGTGCTTTGGTTATCTTTAGGATTTTTACATGATTTTGATATATTATTATCATGATGATATGATATTATGATTATATTTATTATCATGAAGAGGTATTGAATTGTGTTCAAGTGTTGTGGTTGTAGATGGAACATGAGCTTTTGTTAGTACTTTTGAGTATGACGCATATTGTTATGCTATTATTATTATGCAGAGATTTACTTGGATAGTTAAATGATGCAATAGCATATTTTTTAGGATAAGTGGAAAGGGTGGCATCATACCATTGGACGTATGGGGGACATACAAGAATGAGATACGATTGCTAGAGTTCCTTTCTTAGTGCTTCGACTGTTATGCACATGTGATCTAATTTGTATGTTTGAGTGAATAGGTACTAGGCTTTGTCTCCAATTGAATTAGCAGGTCTAAGCGTGCCTCTAATCCCAATGGTGGTTGAGGAGATAACATGTAGACCCAATTTATACCCTAAGCCTAGCCATTGTCCCCAATTAGGGATAATTGATTCAATGTGTGACCACCTTTCTGGATTGTCATGCGACAATGCTCGATCTCCTATACCCTATAGTTGGAGTGTTTCACTTGTGTGAATGTTTATGTTGGGTTATGTGATTTTGTGACTTTAATGTATAGCTTTGAGTATGGATTCAATTCAAATGGTGCTAAATCCTTTGGTAAGTTCGGTTAAGCATTGTTGTGATCATTCTTATTATTTATGCTTTGATGTGAATGTCTCTTTCATGTAAGAAGTTGTTTTTTGGTTTATGCTTAGTCTTTGATTATGACCTATTTAAGTGAAGTTAACTTCTAGGTGGGTTATGTTGCTGGTAACTATAGTTGTCATGTGGGTGTTGAAGTGTGATTTAATGTTTATATATATATGTATATATATTGCTATGGTTATTATTTGGTGTGAGTGAATATTGGTTATTAATATTATTATGATTACATGTTTATTATGTTTTATGAAAATCAGGTTATAAATATTAACATATTCTAATGTTATTTATTAAATATTAATATGTTTATTAGTAAATATTTAAATATTAATATTTAAGCATATGTTATATTTGTGTTTTGATTTACTATTTTGGTGGAGTGGCTATTTTGAAGGAGGTTCTTTTATCTTTTATAATTTTTTAAATTTATTTGGTGGGAAACCCTAAACAAATGAGTTAATTATGTGAGTTAATTTGATTATTTATTTTATTTTAATTATTTCATTAGTGGGATGACGATCGATGCTTTAATTTTATATTTTAATATTTTATTTCCTTGTTTTATTTTGGAAAACAAGAGTCTTTTGGGGAAATGGGGTTTTTCACTTTCTTTTATGCATGAAATTTAGAGGATTTGGAAGAGATTTTTTGGGGGTTTGAGAATGGAGAGAAAATGGAGAGATTCTACATGGTTTTGAAGGAATTCATGAGAATTTATTGTTGTTGGTGAATGAACATTTTGGCTTTGGATCATGGATTTTGATTGGTGGTTTGAGCTTGGAGGATGTTTTGGGGTTTCAACTTCTTTTTCATCATTGTTCTTCGAATTTGAGGTAAGGATTTTCTTGATTTTGTTAATTTATGCATTTTAGATTTATAGGAATTTGAAAAGGGTTAAATTAATTGAATTTTTAATTTTTTTTAATTATCTAGAAAAGATCTGGTTGGTGGGTTTCTCATTTTGTCATTTTGTTGTAATTAGGTATGCCGAAAAGAGGGTTTTTGTGGGATCCATCTATTGTTTTGCATTATGTGAATTTTTGATTCATTTTTAGTCAATTTTGATCACGCTACTATGTAGTCGAGGGTCAATTTTGAAATGGGTTTTTTCCATATTTTGATTTCGAGTTGATATGATGATTTTATGGTTATTTTATGGCTGGCAGATTTGACTATTGTCAAGAGGATTTTTATGGGATCCGTCTGTTGTTTTGAATTCTATGAATTTTTGAGTAATTTTTAGTCAGTTCTGCCCATGATGTTGAGTATTCAAGGGCCAAATCTGAAATGGGTTTTTGATAGATTTTGATTTTAATTGATATGACAATTTTATGGCTGATAGATTTGACTGTTGTCAAGAGGATTTTTATTGGAGTCATCTATTGTTTTTCATTCTATGAATTTTTAAGTCATTTTTAGTTAATTTCACCCATGCTCATGAGAAGTTGAGGCCCAATTCTGAAATGGGTTTTTGACGGATTTTGATTTCGAGTTGATATGACTATTTTATGGTTGTTTTATGGCTGACAAATTTACTACTATCAAGAGGGAATTAGGTATGTGCAGGATAATGATGGGCCAAAAAGTGGCGATATGTAAGTGATATGATGGCCCATGTGGCTGACGACTTTTTTTTTACCCAAAATTGATGAAACGAAAAGGGTTTTTAAAGGAGATTCTTAGCTTTCCACCAATATAAATTATTCTTTACTTTGAATTTAATAAATAATTATTATTCATTTTCTATTTGAATTACGACTAAAGTCCTGATTGATAGGCTGATTGAAAAAAATCTATAGCTTTCAAACAGTATCATAATTTTTGAATCCAAAACATGCGTCACATTCTATGCTTCACATACTATAGGATTAAAAAAAGAAGAATTGAATTTCATGAATTTTTGACCAAGTTGAGGTGGTTAGACGTATGAGTTTTTATATTTTTTAAAAGTTTTAATTAAAAATTCATAATTAATTATTTACTTGGAAAAAAATTACAAAAAAATATGCATCACATCGGGACATGAGTCTTCTACTTATATCTAAAATCTTATAAAAAATATATTATCATTTTATTGTGGTTAGGGTGGTCAGACAGACATCTACTTCTTATTTTTTCCCTGAAATTTAAGTACTACTGCATTGAAATTTCAAATTTTCACCAAAAAGATTTTTTTTAAAATAAAAATAAACCTAGTAGTTTAGAAACTAAATTCAATTTTCTACAAATTCTATTCTTACATATTTTTGAAATAATATAGATAAATTATTCAAATTTTTACGTCAAGTTGCCTAACTCTGATTTTTCTGAATTTTATTGCCACTTAAGGGCCTGTTTTTTCCATGATGATCCTGCACATGCCCAATTAGTCTAATCATTTATGCTTGAATGTGTTACTGTATGTATGTTGATAATTCTTTCCTATTTGTGAAATCTTGTGTTGGGTCTTCTATTCTGTGTAAGGATCAATTGTACCAAGGATATGCGTTGGTGGTCTTGATTATGATCTGCTGAAAACATAAATTAAAATTTGGTTATCATGTTATAAGATAATGCAAATGATGTGATGTGTTTCATTGTATGTGTTGTGGTATAATGATCATCTTTTGGGTTTCCTATTCATTTGTGTTATGTGTTGGGCCTCTGGAAGTATTTCAAAGTCTTTGTGAAAGTCCTTGTGATTTTTGGTTGATTCTTTTTTTAAGGTAGTCTCCTTTGGATGTTTAGTGCCAGCCACTTTATGTTTCTATTGTTTGCTTGTGTGTGGGGCCTAGTGTTGTCTCCTAGCACAGAGGGAGTGGGCCTTAGGGTTCCACGTGTTAGGGTGGTATTTTCCAACTAGCCATTGAGGTTTAGGTGGTGCAGTTTGTGTGCAACATGGAGTCTTTCCTTCCACTTCATTCCTAAGTTGGTTTTATGGTGCATATGATATTTCTAAGAAAATAGTGTCCAATATTTATATTATATATATGTACCTCTCAGATGAATGAATCTTGTACATTGTAGCATTCTTGTAAAATAAAATTAAATGAATTGATGTAATCTTGAATATATATATATATATATATATATATATATATATATATATATTGTTGTTTATTATGTAATGGAAAGGTTAACATAGGAATGTTGTATTTATGATGCATATGAGCTCAATTTAATAGTAGATGAGATATATATTTATATATCTATTTCATGGCATTGACTAGGATTAGATTTATATTCACATCTAGTGTTAGATGGGGTTTAATTATAATTATGTTATCATATGTAATTTGTTGTACATGATTTAATTTACATTCAAAGACTTGAAAGGATGTGTTATTAGTGTATCATATTTCTTTCTATAGGTTTAGTTAGTGTAGATGTGTCATAGTAGCATCATTAGGGGACCATGGTGGATAGGTGTGTAAGTGGGCTATGGTTAATGTTACTTTTAGGTCATAATGTGATTATGGTATATGATGTTAATGTAATGTTGTTATTCGTGTTAATTTTTTGTCTTGCATTAGTTGTGTCAGTTTAGTTTCTTTCAAAAAAAAATATTGGCTTGATGTTGAAGGTCTTTTGTGTTGATCCATTGGGTCCCTTAGTGGGGCGTTACACTTGGTATCAGAGCCAGTGTTGCAGCATTGGGATCTCTGGTTAATGTTGTCGCCCATGTCTAGTTATAGTAACTTTCCCCATGCATGTGTTGTCAGATGTTTGATGTGTGGCTAGAAGGTCATAAGGACCCTTGTGTTAGATACCATCTTTTAATCTAAACAACCAGTTGAGATGTTAGATAAAGGATTATACGCTTTGTGTATTCTCTTATTGGGTGTGATTCCTTGGATGCTTGTAATTGTTGATTTTTATTTTGTGACCTTGTTTCATTTCTATGACTTTTAGTTCTTTAAAAGTACAAATTTAGTCTTGGAATGCATGTGCGGGTTTAGATTAATTAGCTGGCAAGTTGGCATGTGGATTTATTTTGTTTGACTAAATGTGCGTTAGAATAAGATGTTATTTTGCACAGCTCGGCTATTTATGTGGTTCTATGCAAGTGGGAATGTATGTTATGTGGTTAAAAAGGGAAGTCCTGGCCTATGTATGTCATCTCTTCGTGTTTTTTTTTGTGGTTTGTAGGAGTTTCTACACCCATATGTTGTTCAATGCATTTTCATAATGTTAAGAATATACTACATGTAAAAGGGTTGTTAGAACAAACTAAGGAAAAGTATGTAGGTAGTTTATAAATGAATTATTGTTGATCTTTTGTGATTGCTATAATGCATGCTGAGTGATGTAATGGAATCTTGATCATGTTTTTAGTTATGATTAGAAATGGAAAAACTTGCTTGATGGTGGTAGTTAAGATTTGGGTAGAAAGTGTGACTTAATTTTATTTTGTATAAATGCTTTGTTTGGAAATGTCGTGTTTGCAAGTTGCTTGCATCGAATTAAATTATCTTGTTTCTTCTTTCTCTTAACCCACATATAGTTAATAAAGATAATTAGTATTAAACCACATTATAATGGAAAATCATTTAGGCCTTAAAATTGTATGCTTAAACCTTGACTGTGAATTAAAAAAACTATGTTTGAAATTACTCAAGTGACAAATCTTATGTTCTCTTGAAACTGCACTCCTTACTTTTGGTTTATGCATAAAAGGTAGATTATGAATGTGACTGAGTGTAGTTGTTGGGTATTTAATCTGTGCATTTGGAAGTAAATTTATGTGATTAAGTTTTGCATTACATGATGTGATATATTTTTACTGGAAAGGGCTACTTTGGTGGAATAAATAAGATGCCACTGCATTGAACTAGGTTTCTATTTTGAGAAATTATGATGACTATATTGGTATTTGAACATCTTGTTTGCTATGTGTAGCTGAAACCTATGATGTAATGTCCTTGTCCTTTCTTACTATTGTATAAAAAAAAAAGATTTATGCATTGGATGTCTTGCGTGTTGAATTGTTATCAGGGGGTAACATGTGAAGTAATTAAGCTTAGGTATGGGATAGGGATGTTTGAGTAGGCATAATCACCATGTAAAGATTTAGTGTTACTTGTACTAGCTTGGGATAAAGTTTGAGAGAATGTGGGATGGTGTTTTGGAAACAAATATGTGATTTTTTTTGTTCTATGAAAATTTGAATAACTTGTGATGAAGTAGGGGTTGTTTGTGTTTAGGAAAGACCTACATGAAGTGGTAAGAGTTAAGTAGAGGATCATTACAGTTCTTTTGTGAATATGAAACTTGAGTATAATTTGTTGAACTATGGATGTATGAATGTTGATGCTAAATTATTAATGATTCTTGGGTGCATTTAGAAAATCCATAGTACTTATGTAAAATTCTTATTGTGTGGAAGAAAAGTTAGTTGGCATATGCTTATATAATGATGATAGAAGTTTATACCAAATGAATAAAAGTGAATGTGAATTTGATTAGAGGAGTTGTTAAGTGATCATGGTGATCATAACATTGACATTTAGTGTCATGTGACATATGGAAGAGAGTAGAGTGAAAGAAAAACTGATAAAGGGTTATGGATAATATGTAATGATATGATTTTGGGAAGGGAATCATATTGGTTATGGAAATAAATGTACTCATGGTATGTGATCCTTGAGAAGTAATCGAATTGTGTATGCAATTGTACCCCTTGTAAATGTGAGAAATCGGTAACTATGCATTGGTTGAGTGTTGTGAATACCTTGTACTTGTTTTGTGTGCCCATGGGATGGTGATATTGTGTAACCATCCATGTGGAATATGTTGGTATTGGATTAACCATACCATTATGTGTGTTTGTATGTTTGTTACTTGATTGAGGGCCAACCCACGTGTGGTTGAAATTTATATATATAAGAGTAGCCAAAAGATAGTTTCACATATTCTTTTCTTTTGGTTCTCTCGCCCCTAAATCCATGACGGGGTAGTAGCAGCCACAAAGTTCCTTGGGCGGAGTGTGCAGCATACACATATTGTGGTGCAAAGCAATCCTAGCTCAACTGATCCCAAGAAAATATACTCACTACTTCCCCTTATGATGGATCAGGGTACTTGATCCATATGTGCTAGTGTAATCCCCATAGTTTTGAGTACAACAACATTGGTTTGTTAGTAAATGCTTGGATGTCCGTAGGGATGTTGACCTGGCATTGCCTGGATGCCTATAGGGGCGTTGAGTTGGAATTAGCAAGTCAACCTTGTCCGTATGAGAGGTGAAGCTCGAGTAGCCCCATATTGATATACTCATATATGCATTATATATACCGTATTTGCACTTGTTCCGACATGATGCAATAGGTACGATGCCACACCCCACTGATGTTCCAACACAGTGATGGTGATGATATTGTGTTGCTGATGGCAGTGAGTTGGGCTCAAGGACATGATGCCACGTGCATAGACGCGTGAAGGTGCACTATGAGATTGTGTTATGATAGCCTACTTATGTGATGAGCGTAATGGGGCCTCACACACTTGTAGAGGGATACTCATGTTTTCTTTCGACAGTGTTTGGGTCAATTAACATATGGGTATGTCCTAGCCATGTATACCTTTGGCTACGACGAGTACCTACGTGTACCTTCTCCATGAGGTATCGCTATGCGGGGTGTGTTCTACGTGTGCCTACTTTTGTGAAGCCATAGACACACTTCTATGTGGAATACGACCATTGTGTGCTTTCTCCAATTGGCATATGACTATGCCACATTGAGATGCGATGTAGGATGGGGGCCGAGGTGCACATCCCATGCAAGCAGCCAAGGAGTGCGTGGGCCACTTGGCTAGTCCATGTCACGTGATGACACAATGCAGGGTGTAGCTAAGGAGTACACTCTGAGCCATGTGGATGGAATGCTCACTCCACACCACATGAGGGCTACTGCTATAGCTTGATGTTGTTCCCTCCTTCCTCGTTTGGTGGCTAGTATCTAGTCATGTAGTGTTGTATAGTGCAATTTCAAATATTGTGGACTTTTTTTATAGTTATTGATGATTTTCTATTGATTGTGAAGGTCGACACCTTGTTTATATTTGATTGTGATGGTTTATCCAAACCTTGTGATCTTATTTTCTTGTAGCCCTCATGGTTACATTTGATTTAGTGTTGAGATTGTGTGTATTTATTGCTTTATTGTTGAAATTGAATTTTTATTTGCTCTTCTTTATGACTTTGGTGGCTAAACTAGTTTATCCTTATTGTTTTTGATGTAGACCATGTGTCGTATTGTGGTTCCTCTCCAAGGATGTATGAGGCAGACTTGGTGAGTGTATATGAGGAAGCAGACTTAGGGAACCATGAGGATGGGGGTATGTGAGGTTGTTATACGGCTAGGACCCACTACCCGCCTATGTGTGATGACTATCTCTTGGAGGCTAACCACCTTATACAACAAGAGGTAGGTCATTATGGTCTTGTTTGGATGGTCTCACCATGTGTGTGTGGCCTATCACCATCAAGCCACTGAGTGTGATGTATGGATCATGTGAGATGGATATTGGCTCTTGGCTCATGGATTAGTATGCTACTTACCGGTGTCCAGATGGACCCTTGTGTAGCCTTGTGTTGTGCACTTCCCAGTGATGTGATTGTGTATCGATGTGTTAGATTTATATTTCTTATATTTTGTTGCATATTCATGTAATGGAGGGATAACCATGTCGTCTTAAATGTGAGTGTATTGTGAATCTGAGGTATTAAATGGAGTGGATGTTATTGAAAATCATAAATTGTAATTTGAAATATGTTTCTGAAACATGAGATGGTGTGCATTTTTTAATATCAAATCATTTGATTTGTTTTCCTTGTATTAGATTATGGAAATTTTTGTATTGGGAATGGAAAATGGAGTTAATTGGAGTACCTGCTATATTTGTTAGTGTAAAACTCAAGTATCATACTGTAAGAGATGTATGGATTTCTAAATAAAGGTGGTTAGGAAAATATTACTTTCAAATGTGTATCCAGATAGTGATTTTAATCGAAATGATTCAGAAATAGGATGTACATCAATTATAGAGTAGAGAAATTTTGGTACTAATTTGTTATGTTTCCACCCTAGTTTGTGACTTCTAGGAGTAAGTCAAGTCTTAGGGGGGGAGAATGTAGTGCCCCTCCATTCTCACCTTGGATGTGTAGGTAGTTTGGCTTTGGAACTTGGAAATGAAGGTAAAGTAATATGGATATTTAAAGGTATGTGCTAATGTTGTTAAGTAGTTGATGTTGTATATTATGAATTTATGGACTATGTGAGAAATTTAGGATAGGAATTATTATATATGTTTAAGGATAGGTTTATCATGGTGTGTGTGTGTGTGTTCAGGCATGATTGTTACTCGGATGCAAGCTGTTGGCATATTTGTGCTATGGAAGTGCTTTGGCTATCTTTAGGATTTTCACATGATTTTGACAAATTATTATCATGATGATATAATATTATTATTTTGATTATGATTATATTTATTATCATGAAGAGGTACTGAATTGTGTTCAAGTATTGTGGTTGTAGATGGAACATGAGCTTCTATTAGTACTTTTGTGAGTATGACACATATTGTTATGTTATTATTATTATGCAGAGATTCACTTGGATAATTAAATGACGCAATAGCATGTTTGTTAGGATAAGTGGAAAGGGTGGCATCATACCATTGGACGTATGGGGACATACGAGAATGAGATACGATTACTAGAGTTCCTTTCCTAGTGCTTCGGCTATTATGCACATGTGCTCTAATTTGTGTGTTTGAGTGAATAGGTACTAGGCTACGTCTCCACCTGAATTAGCGGGTCTAAGCGTGCCTCTAATCTCAATGGTGGTTGAGGAGATAATATGTAGACCCGAGTTATACCCTAACCCTATCCATTATCCTTAATTAGGGACAATTGATTCAGTGTGTGACCACCTTTCTGGGTTGTCATGGGACAATGCCCAATCTCCTATACCCTATGGTTGGAGTGTTGAACTTGTGTGAATGTTTATGTTGGGTTATGTGATTGTGTGACTTTAATGTATATCTTTGAGTATGGATTTGGTTCAAATGGTGCTAAATCCTTTGGTAAGTCAGGTTAATCACTGTTGTGATAATTCTTATTATTTATGCTTTGATGTGAATGTCTCTTTCATGTAAGAAGTTGTTTTTTGGTTTATGCTTAGTCTTTGATTATGACCTATTTAGGTGAATTTAGCTTCTAGATCGGTTATGTTGCTGGTAACTATAGTTGTCATGTGGGTGTTAAAGTGCGATTTAATGTTATTATATATATGTATATATTATTATGGTTATTCTTTGGTGTGAGTGAATATTGATTATTAATATTATTATGATTACATGTGTATTATGTTTTATGAAAATAAGGTTATAAATATTAACATATTCTAATGTTATTTATTAAATATTAAAATGTATATTAGTAAATATTTAAATATTAATATGTAAGCATATGTTATATTTGTGTTTTGATTTACTATTTTGGTGGAGTGGCTATTTTTAAGGAGTTTTTTTTTTATATTTTATAATGTTTTGAATTTATTTGGTGGGAAGCCCTAAACAAATGAGTTAATTTAATTATTTATTTTATTTTAATTATTTCCTTAGTGGGATGAGGATCGATGCTTTAATTTTATATTTTAATATTTTATTTTAGGAGAGATTTTATTTCCTTGTTTTATTTTGGAAAACAAGAGTCTTTTGGGGAAATCGGGATTTCACTTTCTTTTATGCATGAAATTTAGAGTATTTGGAAGAGATTTTTGGGGGGTTTGGGAATGGAGAGAAAATGGAGAAATTCTACATGGTTTTGAAGGAATTCATGAGAATTTATTATTGTTGGTGAATGAACATTTTGGCTTTGGATCATGGATTTTGATTGGTGGTTTGAGCTTGGAGGATGTTTTGGGGTTTCAACTTCTTTTTCATCATTGTTCTTCGAATTTGAGGTAAGGATTTTCTTGATTGTGTTAATTTATGCATTTTAGATTTATAGGAATTTGAAAAGGGTTAAATTAATTGAATTTTTAATAATCTGGAAAAGATCTAGTTGTTGGGTTTCTCATTTTGTCATTTGGTTGTAATTGAGTATGTCGAAAAGAGGGTTTTTATGGGATCCGTTTGTTGTTTTGCATTCTTTGAATTTTTAAGTCATTTTTTGTCAATTTCGCCCTTGATTTTGAGTATTCGAGGGCCAAATCTGAAATTGGTTTTTGACGGGTTTTTATTTCGAGTTGATATGACGATTTTATGGTTATTTTATGGCTGACAAATTTGACTGTTGTCAAGAGGATTTCTATGGGATGTGTTTATTGTTTTGCATTTTGTGAATTTTTTAGTCATTTTTAGTCAACTTCGCCCATGATGTTGAGTATTCGAGGGCCAAATTTGAAATGGGTTTTTCACAAATTTTGATTTCAAGTTGATATGACGATTTTATGGCTGGCAAATTTGACTGTTGTCAAGAGGATTTTTATGGGAGCCATCTGTTGTTTTGCATTATGTGAATTTTTGAGTCATTTTTAGTCAATTTCGTTTGTGAGGTTGAGTAGCTGAGAGCCAATTTTGGAATGGGTTTTTGATGGATTTTGATTTCGAGTTGATATGACTATTTTATGGTTGTTTTATCATTGGAATATTTACTGTTGTCAAGAAGGAATTAATTTAATCATTTATGCGTGAATGTGTTATTGTATGTATGTTGCTAATTCTTTCCTATTTGTGAAATCTTGTGTTGGGTGTTCTATTGTACCAAAGATATGCATTGTTGGTCTTGATTATGATCTAATGAAAAAGAGAAATTAAAAGTTTGTTATCATGTTATAAGATAATGCAAATGATGTGATGTGCTTCATTTTATGTGTTGTGGTATAATGATCATCTTTTGGGTTTCCTATTCGTTTGTGTTATGTATTGTACCTCTGGAAGTATTTGAAATTCTTTGTGAAAGTCCTTGTGATTTTTGATTGATTCTTGTTTTGAGGTAGTTTCCTTTGGATGTTTAGTGTCAGCCACTTTATGTTTCTATTGCTTGCTTGTGTGTGGGGCCTAGTGTTGTCTCCTAGCACAGAGGGAGTGGGCCTCAGGGTTCCACGTGGTAGGGTGGTATTTTCCAACCAGCCATTGGGGTTTAGGTGGTGCAGTTCGTGTGCAACATGGAGTCTTTCCTTCCACTTCATTCCTAAGTTGGTTTTATGGTGTAGATGACATTTCTAAGAAAATAGTGTCCAATATGTATCTTATATATATGTACCTCTCAGATGAATGAATCTTGTACATTGTAGCATTCTTGTAAAAGAAAAGTAAATGAATTGATGCAATCTTGAATATATATATTATTGTTTATTATGTAATGAAAAGGTTAACATAGGAATGTTGTATTTATGATGCATATGAGCTCAATTTAGCAGTAGATGAGATATATATTTATGTATCTATTTCATGGAATTGACTAGGATTAGGTTTATATTCACATAGTGTTAGATGAGGTTTAATTATAATTATGTTATCATATGTAATTTTTTGTGTGAGATTTAATTTACATTCAAAGAATTGACTGGATGTGTTATTAGTGTAGATGTGTCATAGTAGCATCGTTAGGGGACCATGGTGGATAGGTGTGTAAGTGGGCTATGATTAATGTTACTTTTAGGTCATAATGTGATTATGGTATATGATATTAACGTAATGTTGTTATCCATGTTAATTTGTTGTGTTGCATTAGTTGTGTCAGTTTATCTTCTTTCAAAAAAATATTGGCTTGATGTTGAAGGTCTTTTGTGTTGATCCACCGGGTCCCTTAGTGGGGCACTATAGATTCCAGACGCTTGAGGAAATGAAGATTGAAGTAGAGCTTCTTCCCCAAATAATCACTTTTTCAGAAAGAGAAAAACAAAACTAGAGCCCAATTTTTTTTTCCCGAGATTATCCTTCCCTAAATTTTCAACAACCAATTCTAATTTTTAACCTCTCCAAAAATATTCTCTTTGTGAAATAATTTCCCAACAACCATATTTAAATTTTCCCAACACATGTCAAAAATCAAATATCTTCTCAACCAATTCACAGATAATCCCTCTAGATATTTTCAAGATATTTATGCATTTTGATAATTCAAAATCACATAGTATTTTCTAATTTAAATTTAATCTAATTAATTTAATTACTTTATAAAATAAATTTAATCACAAAGACTAAATCACTTTACAAAATAAAATAAATTTAATTAATTAAATAAAATACAAAGCTTCTATCACAAAAATCAAGATTAATTAAATAATCTCATAAAACTTTTTAAGCATTAATCTCCCATAAATATACCTTGCAACATAAATAAACAACGAGGCATAAAGGGAAAACATGATAACAAGCATACCGAAACAAAGACTGACGACACACTGTGACTAGGGTTGTGGTTTGACAAAGAAACCCAGTTACTATCTCCCAATCAACTAACCATGGGGAAATGGACACGCTCAAACCTATGAATCCAGGTGGAGTCAATGTCCTGTACATGCAATCCTGCAATTCAAATCATATGTCAAACATGTATATATATCATAATCAATCACACCGTGAAGAGAGAATCACATAATCATAGGGTGCTCGCAAGTGAGTGATGCAATCCCGTTCCCTTCACCAATATAGTCACATCAAATTGACGAAATTAAAACATCAATTAACTACAAATGAGCATATATCAATATCAACTCAAATAAACAACTATGCTATCTAGAAAGCATGTCATAAACAATAATCATCGATATAGTGTACCATCACATCACAACATAAAACCTTCATTGCTCCAATGTCAATGATCAAATAACAACAACATAGTATCATGGTATATCAAAGTAAAGGCACTATCAGACACATATGCAAAACAGAGTAAAACATTGTCTGAAAATATGAGCAAATCGGAGGGGTGCTACAACCTGACCTCATAGGATATATTTGCCCGCTCATCTAATGGTCATAAATTCATTATAATCACCATTGAGTACTTTACAAAGTGGATAAAAGCCATCAAACTCACCTACATCACTAGAAAATAAATAGAAAAGTTCATCCTAAATTATCTAATTTGTTAGTATGGTATTTCCCACACCATAATAGATAATAGAACACCTATATTTATTCAAATTTCATTGCACCATGTCTATATCCTCTCTTTTTTTGTAATACACCTATGATGAAAACTTGTAGTGACAATCATGGTGGATCTACTAGTAGGGGAATTGCGAAAAAAAAGTAAATTAAATATATGTATTTTATGAGTCATAACTCCAAGTCATGCGAGAAAATTACAATTTAAATAAAGTTAGAAAATTGGATCTTAGAAATTCCTTACAAATTCAAGTGATGCCTACCATAGGGAAAATTATTGACTATATTTTTCATGGGTTGTTGAATGCACAAGTAGTGGTCACCAATACCATCTAATTGTGGGAGAATTGAAACACAAGTGATTAACTATAATTAGGAGATGACTTAAGGCAACATAAGAGGATAGATTAAGGGGAGATAAATTCAAGCCTTGACTTTAAGTAATGTGAGAATTTTTTAACTATATATTGACAATAAATTAAATTTATAAAACTATATACTTACCTATATTTATTTATTCTATTGTAGCATCTTCATCATCTATTTTTTTGTAATGCATCAATGATTTTCTCATGCTCTTCTATATAAAGTATCCATAACTCTTTATTAGCAGGTCTCCCTTGATATCTAGCTAGTTTTATATTTGGTTGCCACAACCAAATGTGAGTATTGTATAGTCTTCTTATGTCTTTCATAATATTTAAATGTAAGCAAACCTTTCTTTTTTATTAGATATTTTCATAGCCTGGTGCCAACAACCACCATAGAACCGGCTGGATACTCATAGTTATCATCATTCACTCTAGGATGTAATAACATGTTTTGTATCAACGCATTGATCCAACCAATATTGTGTTTCCTCTTCATTCCCCTCAATTGTAACAATGACACACGTCTTACAAAAAGAATTATTTAATTCAATAAAGTGTGATATACAATTCACATATAAATATGCATACATATAAAATTATATATATTACAAAATAATGTAATAAAATAAAATAAATTGAATTAAAATACCTTATTGTACAAGGTCTAAAACACAATCATAATCATTTGATACAAACACTTGATTATCTTCATCAATTGTTGTTTCATGTTCTTGTGTTGGTGTAGGTGTTAAGGCTATTTGTTTCCATTCTTCAAATCATTATGTATTTTCATATGCTTCCCAATCACCTACAATACAAAATTGATAAAAAAAAATGCAAGCTCCCTTATCTATTTTGTCCATGTGTTTACATTTGAAATCTTAAATGAATGGGTTGACATGCAAGAAGTTGGGTCCACCAAAGTTCAAAAAGTGAAAGTGTTTTTGCTGTTTTTCAGAATTTGTCACACTTGGGTTGAAAATTTGAGGCACTTACACAATGAATCTTAAAAAAAGTCAGTAATATTAAATTTATAATTTTGAATCTAGTTTCCAAATATATAATTTATTAAAATACCCAGATGATAGAAATTAAATTTTGATAGGGGTGTATAAAAACTACTTTTTAAAAGTCCATGTTTTTTACCATACCATGCACGTGTATGAACACCACTTTTTGATCCAAATAAAAGTATTTTGCTAATTCCTTTTGGGGAAATAGAAATAACAACATGAAGATTGATGAGGAGATTTTTTTGTAATTTTTTATTGAATTTTTATTGGCCTTAATTGCTATTTTTAAAAATCAATGTGTACAGACAACATAATTGGACCTAAACTAAAAAAAATTGATTTTTTAATTTATTGTGTAGAGAATTGTCTGGAGATTGATGTCATATAATTTATTTTACAAGAAAATTAACCAAAAAAAGTTATTAAAAAATAAAAAAAATCCAATATTTCAAGTTTAAGGATTAGTTTACTTAGAAATTAATTAAAAAATAACAAATATAATCCAATACTAATAAAAATTATATATTTGTAAACTAGACATCATGTTCTTTAATGGGTTTTAATTTTATAGATTGTTTCAGAAAAAAAATCTGTCATCCATATTGCCAAAGTTGGACATTCTTCTTCAATTTGCCTTAGTTTTTTAGTTGCAAGTCAAAGGCTAAGGGTCGGATTTCCAAGCCTTTCCCAAGCCTAAAACCAAGGTTGCATGTGAGTTGGGGATTCCAATTTTCAATAACGCATATGTGTTATGTATTTACAAAAATAATGCGTACGCATTCCTAGAATAGAACGTGTACGCGCTTACAAAATGCATACACATATATACGTTTTTGTCTTATGTAGGGTATATTCTATTCAAATTGTTGGAAGAGACAAGTGTAGGTTCAATTTTTTGAAGTGAAATCAAGACAAGAAGATTTGGAAAAAGAGAACTTTTGGATGTATTCATGATGTTTTTGTACTTCAAAGTTTATAGAAGAAATGATCTTCATAGTACATAGATTTTTTTGAATATTTGAAGGAGATGAAAATTTGAAAATAGGTTAAGAATCATTTGTTTTGTTATCAAAGAGGGTTTGGTAACCATGGGATCAAAACAAAGACAAAGAAAAAATGTAGAAATTTAATGACACCCGAAGAAATTCAAGAAAATAAAGAAATGGAGGCAAAAAGACAAAGGGATAGAAAAGAAAAGATTCGTCAAATGAAAAATTTGGAAGCATCTAATTCCATGAATGTTGAAGAGGAAACTATGAAGGATGAAATAAATGTATATGATGTAAATGTGGAGATGGTGAATATGGAAGAAAATGCAATTATGGAGAGAAACCCAACTATGCCTTCAACTTCAACTTTGAATGATATGGAAATTGTAGTGCCCCTCCGCTTTGTTCTTTGGGCCACTTGTGTAAGTGTTTATTTATGATGTTCATTCTATTATGGTATCGTTTGTTTTAAGTGTTAGTTTTAATGTGTTAATCGTTTGGCTTTGATACGTTATCTTTATTGTTAATTAGTTAATTTAATTTAATGATGGTTATTATTATTGTTGTGATTAATTTAATTAAAGTATTAAATTTAATTATTAAAAATGATTTTGTGAAAATGTTAGAAGTATTTGATTTAATATTAAATTAGTTGTAAATTTAAATGTCTTGTTGATTTAAATAAACATCGAATTATTATTTTGTCAATATTGAATATTAAATTCGATTGTAAATTTAAAGGTTTGTAGATTTAAATGATTATTATATTTTAATTGTTGATATTAAATATTTTAATTGTAAATGGAATAATACTTTAATTTCAATATTTTTAAAATTTTTAAATTAATAATTAGATAATATGCTTTATTTAATCATTATTATTGATTTAATCAAAAAAAGAAATTTAAATGTTATTTCCTAATTTGAAAATTTTATGCGTAGAAATCAGGGGGGGCAACTTTCTAATTGGGGAGAGGAGGGGGAGAGGAAGGGGGGCGGCTCTCCAGATTTTTGTATAAGATTTGTTTTGGAAAAAGCAGAAGAGAATTTTGGGGAATTGAGATTGGGGCTCTGCAAAAAATATAACTTTGATGAAATACAGATTTTTGAACGGATTTTTGGATTGCGAATGGAATTGGAACTGCAAATTTTGGAGTAGAGAACGACAATTAATTTAATCGGATTGTATTTTTGGGGGGGAGGAAGGTGATTGTTATTTCCGTTGGATATCAAACTCAACACGGTGTTGCCGCTTCAGCCAACTTGATTTCCAGGTTTCATTTCCTTTTGAATTTCGTCCTCCTTTTGAATCAATGTATGCATGTCTCTATTGCTTGATTTCATTTTAAAGATTATTCTGTTTGCTGGGCAGTTGATGTTGCATGGTGCTTTTGACTCTGTGCTTCATAATGCGTTATTGAATACATGCGATTTCATTTTCTGTTTGAATAAACTTAATACTGGGTGGTGTGTCTAATTCGATGGGTGAGGCATAGGCTATATGTTGTGTTTCATTTGATTTGCTTGGTGTGCGTTATGGTAATGTGTATTTGCTTTACGTTATTCGATGTAGATAATTTAATTTGGCTTAACTCCTTTGGATACTTCATGGTGCGACCTTGTCTTTTTCCTGAGTGTAAACTTCAACCCATATTGGTGGCTGCATCTATATATTCTGCTTTTTCCTGAAAGTCTTTTTAGCCAATTTGATGCCTCCTAGCGTAGCCGTTACCCACTTATAGTCGTGCCTCCTCTTTCAGCGCCATCGCTATCTTTTTTTGCTGTCCTTATGGTAACCAAAAGTTATTCTTGGCTCGCATCGTCCCTAAATCTCCATGCTAGCTTGTGCTTGGCGAACATAAGTTGCAAGCTATTTAGGATCCAATTAAAACAAAAAAAACACAGTGTTGCTGGAAATACTCAACCTATATTCATATATGATCCACTGGTGCCACAGTTTTAACTAGCATATTAGTAAAGGGATTAGGGTGTCCCCTTGATAGCCAGCATGGGCCTAAAGGTCGACCATGCACGCCTAATGGTCAACCATATATATAATGCAGTAAGGGTCACTGCTGTGTGAAGAATGCACAGCTCCATCGGCTACACCCGCGCGGTTGCAGGCACCCTGAACACACGAAAAGCTTACAATGTTGGGATGTGATCCAGTAGTGCTTCATTAATTCGAAGATTTTGAGAGTTCCTTGCAAAAATCCATTCTGTGCATATCCTGCGATCACGACAGTCCTTGAGATGGCACCTCTTTGTGGCATTTTGTCGAATAATTCTCAGGCCTTGTCTGTGCTTTTCACATTTTGCATTTATGTTTACCCACGTAGCTGCAACTACAACATCTTACATAATTCCCCTGTATTTAATGCTTTGATGGATGCTCGTACCCTGTTCCAAAGTGTCCATTTTGTCATTGGCTGGCAAGCATGGGCAAGTTGTGAAACTTGGTTTTATTTTTGTCATATGTATTTGTTGGAAAGTTTCTTAAGCCTGTCCTTTCTTTTGTGTATATCCTGCAATTACTGCAATTCATGAGACCCCATCTCCATAGGGAAACTTGTCAATCAGTTGGGGTGCCTTGTCTATGTTTTCGCATTTCGCATGAATGTTTAACAGAGCACTAGCTGGGTTTGAATATTACAACAGATAATATTTGATGGAATTATTTGTTGGACAGATTACTTGTCATCTTCTAGTAAGGATGTTTTTGTTTCATTGAAAGTCCTTAAGTGTATAAGCCTTTCCTTGCCTTGAGAAAATAACCTTACACCCTTTATCCATCGCTCTCTATTATACTATACATTTTCCTTGCAATAAATTGTAGTGGTGTGATATTTTCATTTAGTTGGATGAAACACAATAAAATAACATAAATATTTTCTTGGGACATAGCTAGGATCATTAAGTACAATCATTCTTTTTGAAAGGAAGAAATATGACATCTCTTTGGGACTCACTTGCCATTAATAAAGCGTATAGAAGTGAAAAGATTTATATAAACTTTCACCAACATATTTGAGTAGCTCATTTGTCATAGTTAACAATTGTGGTAATATTTAAACATCAACTACATTCTATTGGCATTAATTTTTATGTTAAATGTTAGTATTATAGATTATATTTAGTTATCATTTATATGTTAAAATATTATTATTTATCCATATTTTAACATTCAAGCTTTAATTGTTAATGACCTAATGAGTATGATATTTCAAACTGCCTTCTATTTATAATATATTTATATAGTTACATGTAAACTTGAAAATAGGTTGGTGTTAGGAAAAGAATAATGTGTATTGTGTTTAATGGATTAGAGCTGGTCAAAATATGCTTTAAGTTTCCTTAGATTAATTAATTGGTTGAAGACTGGAAATGATTTTCTAGTCTAAATTGAGTAGGTTACTTAGTCACTGGAATATGCACACTTAGAATTAGGCTAGTACGAGTATTTTTGCATTTCATTAGCATTTGTATGAGCTATATGTGGAATTAAGGTTATAGTGAAATATACGTTCTACATTGTAATTAATTGAACATGTAGATAAGTAATTGGAAGGTTAAATAGGGAAAATAATTAATCTTTACCTTCTTAATAGATATTACCATGTAAACAATATGATCCAAATCTTCCAATGGAACTAATTTATCTTGATTTGAAAATATCAAACAAAAGATATCGTAAGGGAAGTATTAACTTTGATTGATTAGTTAAGGAATGTATTATAAAATGGTTGATTTGCAATCATTTTTTTTTCAAAATAGATCATAGAAAATGAATTTATTCTTAAGGAGATTATATTTTAATGGTTGTGAACGTATGATTAGAGATTGAATATCGATTGATTATTATTTTATACTTAATAAAATTTATATGGAAATTTGGATAGGAATAAATACTTATGGCTTATTAGTGTTAGTGAATTCAATGTCTATTTATATACATATGTATTATATTATATTATGGTTGTTAGTAGGAGGAATATTTAACTGAATATTAGGTTTTTAATATGAGAACATTTTCTTTGGATAGTATATTAAAATATCATTGTTATTGTCTTATGTCAAGTTGTAATTTTTTTTTTAAGATTCTCTTAGTAACTAGTTTAATAAAAGTGAGGGTTTATTAGTGAGATAGTTATTCTTAAATATATATGACTATGAAGATTAATGGATTAAGGAGCGTTATAGTTATGTTCCTTATATATAATGAAAAGAATCATTTAGAAAGTTAGGTGGAACTCTCTTTTCAATATTAAGAATATCCACCCTTGTTCTAGAGTTGACTAAATGAATTTAGGGATTCAAGGGTATATTTTGTATTCTTTTTAAAAATATAATGCCTTTATGTGCTTTAAAAATACATGTTCTAGCTTATTAGATTTAGTTTTGTATCCATTAATAATAACTTATCTAGTAGATTGTACTTAGAATTCTTAATTGTTAAATTGATATGCATCACTGCATGAGCTATAAATGTCATTTTAGTCTGGGTTAATTGATTGTTGGTTTATTTATATGGTGATTTTATTTATGCATTGAAATCAATTGATAATCCTTGTAATTATTTAGATTTGAAAGATGTATTGTTTTGAATTCATTGTGTTCAAGCAATGTTATTATCATTTGATGATTGTGTTTATCTTTTGATTTTTTATTTGTTCAATAGAGGCGATGTATGATGTTTAGTTTGATGCTATGGGTTGGTTTATTCTTTGTGTTGACTTGGAGTCATGGGAACCCATATTTTGATGCTCATTTCTTGGTGTTATGATTTGTACATATGGGCAGATGTTTTAGTAACTTCCAGAGGATTGAGGAAAATTTGTTCATTGGGCACTTTGTTGTTGTATTTTATCTTGTAGTGACCCTCCTGATAACGTTTATGTTTCTGCTGTTATGAGTTGTTGTTAGTTGTTAGTTGTTTGAGACTATTATTTTGATGCATTATGTCATGCTTTACATGACCAGTTGTGAAACTCAATTGATAATACAATTTACTTTAAGATGCTTCATTTATTTTCATGAGATGACATAATTATGTTGACATATGATGTTCTGTTATGTTTACGATTGTACTATGATGTGATTGATTTAGATGTTATGTCTTATGTTAGTTCGATGAAGGAGACGGTTTAGCAGTACTCATCCGTGAGTGCCCTGCTACGTTGCAATTCTTCTTCACAGTGTGTCTTCATATATACATGTTGTTTCATTTAACCATGTAGTGTGATGCAGCTTTCAGGTACAGGCATCGACTCCACATGCTTCATCAGGTCTGAGCGTGCCATGGCCCAATGGAAATTGTTGAAGGGAGATAGACTTGTCCTCTATCATGAACCATCATTCTAAAAAGAACGAGTATCATTTTGTTACCCTTATATTTTGTTGTCGTCCGTTTGTCGTTATGTTTGTTGGTCGTCTCATGTTGTCATATTTTATAGTGTTTTGTTTAGATTAATTTTATGATTTAAATTTATGGTAATTATATGATTAATGATTAATTGCAATGTTTAAATTTAAAAAGGTTATTTTTAGAATATTGTGGGGAATTAAAAGTGAAATATTAAAATATATTATTTGCGAAAGATTAATTAGTTGTAATTGATTTGTTTGTGCAATTTTGATGTTTTCGAAACTAAAAAACTCTGTTGTGATTAAAGTTACAAAATATCTTGTTTTGAACAAGATGTTAAAAAAGTTGAAACTGACTGATTAAAATTGCATGCAATTTGAAAGTTTAGTGGGTGAATTATATTTATTTGGGCAATTGGTTTAAAAAAAAAAAAAGGTTGTTTTCATGGGAAGAAGGTTGCTTCTGTATTTTTTTGGGGGATTCTTTCGCACGACAGTTTTGGAAAAGTTGTCTCTCTGTGTTTTCGGTGTTTGGTTGAATCTTTGGGGGAGATTCTTGATTTTGAAAAGCACTTTTCTGTTTTTGGGAAGTTTGGAAACTATATTTCAGCAACATTGTTTGAATTTTGAAGAGGCTGAAGTTGCATATTGTGGAGATTGATTCTGGCATCTTTTCTCAGCTAGATCTCTCACAAAAACCAGGTTCCATTGTGTTTATTTCTATCCCTGTTTAGTTTTGAATTAGAGCAGTTACCAAATGAACTTTCTTGAAGTTAATGGCTTCCCTCTGCAAATTATTTGAGTATATATTTATGCTATCTTTGTTGGCTGTGAAAAGCATACAGTGTATTCTCTTTTGATCTATGAAGCATGCAATCATATCTGACCTTTATGTTTGGGGATTCAAATTAAGTTGATATTTTAAATCTCATTCACTCTAGAAATAACTCCCATTAATTCGAGTCTGGAGGTAATCGTTGTAAACACTTTGATATTAGAAATCAAGTGAGTTATTCCTTGTCTCTTCATCGACTTCATGTCTAATTTTTCCTGCAAATTTGCATTGTTATTCTGGATTGTTTGTCTGCATGCGATGGTTCTCCATATACCTCGAATCTTTCTTCTGGATGAAATGGCTATGAATTGAACCCATGTAATTCACACAGTGTCTCTTCTCTTTTTCTGTGTGCGTCCATCTTTTTAAATGTTTTTGAGACTGCGGTTAATTGCGCATTCAGTAGTTTTGTTCCAATAAGCAACTTTCATGCTACATGCATATATATAAACCGAATTTCAACTTTACCTTCCCCATGCGAATCATAGTTTGATCATCAATTGGGTACAAAACTTATCTATTTTCTTGTTAGTTTGCTCTGTCTAAATCTGTGTGGTTGGTTGGGATTAAAAGAAATTGTATTCCAATGTTCATGTTGTTGCATGCGAATTGAATGCATGCGGTTTTTTGTCTATTTTTCTTGAGATTACTGAGGGAGTAATTTTGTTTTGGCTGTCATATTTGTAGATCATTTGGAATTATCTACCTCTTAATACAAGTATTAGGCTGAGTGGGATACTTTTCTTTGAAACGTATGAGTTTTGGTTTCATATTTTTGTAGCTTGAAGTTGTCTCAAAAGTTATAAACTCTTTTTGATGTTGAGGGTTATTGTGTGTCATTCGCTGCTAATCATGGTCCTTCTATTATTGAAGTTTCTCCTGAATCTCCAGCGTGGCTCTCTCTGCCTTTTTAGACTTTTACTTGGTTTTTGATCCGGTGGAACCAAGCCACCAACGTAGCTCCCATTTTGGTGTGACCCTCACAACCACTTGTATGTCTTATTTGTACTTGCTAATGGCATGTCATCTATATATAGTTCTCACCACCTTTTGTTTTGGACTTCCTTGAATGCTCATCGAAAGTATAAGCCTTTAGACCCTCATGTTAATGTTGTGTCGATATGCATGGTTATTGCATGGTTAGTAGTTTGGATCTTCATATATTCATGTGTCGAGAACTCTTGCGGCCTGGTGAAATATATTAAGGCTATTGTTATAACGAATTTTCAGTGAAAGACTTTTGTCCTGACTCAAACTTATGGCAGCTCGTCATTTAGTCTGTAAATTGTTCCTTGATGACGGTTCGCTCTACATGCATGCATAGAAAATTCCTTCTTTATTGTTCTCCTCGTTGTTGATTCTCATGCAAAGCATGCACTCTTATGTCTCTTTTCCTTCACACGCTTGAGCGTTAGCCACCTGTCTTTCTTTTGTCGTAATCCTGCTCTAGTGCATGCACATTCGTCTGCATATTGAGGATTGGTATTTATTGATTTTTGTGTATTTGCATGCACGTGAATTACATGCATGGTCTGTCTACTAACCGACCTTAGTAATGCTTAAGGGGACACGATATTAGTAATTGCCTTAACCGTCGTTTAAAGTGAAGTTGTAATCAGATTCATTCAAAACGGTTGTTGACAGAAGTGTTTGTATATATTTACGATTATAGAATTCACGATCTTCTTCATAATGAGTGAAGACTAATTGATAAAGGATCTGTTATTGTTCGAGTTATAATAAGTTCACTTAGGTATGTTATTATTTTATTAAAAGCTAGATAGTGGAATTATAATAAATAAGTTTTATTTTATTTTAATCCCATCTAAGAAGGAGTTTATGGTAAAATATATATATATATTTTGTCCATTATTTTATTCTTGAACATACTTAAATGATGGCATTGGTGCATTAGTCATTAAGTATTTAATGTTAATTTCTTCTTATACTGTGAGAAATGGTATTTGAAATTGGCATACGTACGTATTATTATTTTATAGTGATGAAATACCTTAAATAATTGTAATAGGTAATTGTGTCTAATTAATATTCAAATGTTTGTATTTCTTTAAAATCAATTAATATGATCAATATATGTGGAAGATGGATTCGCTTCCAATGTCTTTGAAGTGCTTAGAATATTTAAAATTCTATTTTTATAAATGATCTTTACTGAAATGAAAGTGTAAATTATATAATGTTAATACAAATAAAGTTATAAATCATGTTTCTATTGTGGAACTTAGATTATTAATAAATTGTTGTCTCCCGGAGGTTTTGAACTGTGAATTTTATTTGAAGTCAAGACTAGCATTGTGATTGCTCTCATATTGTTTCAAATTTGAAAACGTGGACCATGAACGTTTAGTGTTCATATGAATTTACTATCGGACACCTTGAATTCCATAGAGTGGAGTTGTGTTTGCTCGTGAAAGTCTTGCCATGAATGTGTTGTGGTTTTTATTGACATATTTAAATGTTTTTGTATGGTTTCAATGACTTTGAGTCTTTGCATAAATAATTTTTCTGTTATATGCATTCTGGCTTTATTGTTGAGTCATTTTGAGAAGTTGTACTTTAGGAGGAGTGGCTTCCGTTAGGGGCCATACCCGGAAGTGGTTGCAGGGGTAACCTATCGGAAGTTGGTAAACCAAGTGATAACTTAATTAAGCTTTTAGGGGTTTCGGGTAACATCTCATATTAATTCAGATAAGTTTGCCTCATTCATGAATCAAGTGCTCGTTTGGGCTTGGGATGAGTGGGAAGGCCTGGAATGGCGAAGATCAACTATCTTGTCCCTTCGAAAGGTATGTTGATCCCGCATGAGTGAGAGTGGGGGTCGGGGATCGATTGAGGTTGCTAAGGTTTAACCAAGTGAGGGGGTCGATAACCTATGAAGATCCCATTGGGTAACCCATGTCAAGATTGTGTGTTGACACTCATGTCCTTATACACTTGTTAGTTCTCTTGTGTTGAGTAACTTGTGATTGTGAGTTGCCTCTGGGGGTATGTCAATTGTCTTGTCATTGTGATGTCATGTATGTCGACCATGTGATGCTCTTCTTGTTGTCTGTTTGACTTGAGGACATGTTCTATCTCCTAGCACGGGGGGTGGGCTTTCGAGTTCCACATGGTTGGGAGGAACATGCCACATTTTCCATTAGGTCCCCTACAGGTGATATTGTTCGTGAAATTGGTCGTCATCTATTCTTGACTTATTCTTTATTGTACACACTCATGATGTTACATGAGGTTTTATTGAATTGTTACTTTTGATGTATTGAGATTTGTCACAATCTCGCTTGTTGTAGATGAATTTGTAATGTAATCTAGATATGACTATTCACTTGATTTGATATATATAGTTCTTGATGTGTTGTGTTTATTATTTTACTTTAGTAGCATAGTTGTGGAATCCGATAACGTTCATGTTAAGTTATTGTTCACATGTTGTTATTCAATGTTTTAAAAAAATAAAAAATAAAAAAATTATTTTGGTTGTTTAGCTTTTGTGACATTTCGTTCCCTAGGTTCCACAACGGGGCATTACATATCTGTTGACCTTGTAGTTGTGTGTGTGGGTGGTACCTCCATGGTCCCTGATTTAATGATATGTTATGTATTCACAAGATGGTACATGCCTCGTGTGTTGTGTATAATGGCCACCTTTGATTTTTATGTGAATGGAGGTACACCCTTTGCTTGTTTTGTTTTTGGGTAACCATAGGGAGAGTGGCTCTTCATGGGGGCCAATGCACAAAGGGGTTGTCAGGATAAACCATGGAAGAGTTTCCTAAACAAGTGAAAATATAATTAAAAGACTAGTGGAATTGGGTAGTTAAACACTAAACAAGATTAATTATGTGCCTCACCCATGCCATTAGTGCTCTCAAAGGCTAAGGATGGGATGGGAAGACCTGGTTGGTAAGGTCACTGCCTTGTCTTCAGGAAAGGTAAGTGGTTCCACATGAGTCACCCTATCGGGCGATGCCTTGAGATAGGCTATCAGGATAACCATAGATGGAGGTGGCTCCTAGTGATAGGTAGTCTTAATAATTTATGTAAGGCCATGCGATGACACTCTCCTACAATAACCATTTATCTTCCCTTGCTTTGGTTGCCTCTGGGAGTGTTGTTTACATTTGTTCGATGTTGTTTTATGTTGGATTTGTGTTAGCCTTGTTTTCTTGACCTTGTTTGGATGTGGATCTTTTCTTGTCATCTCCTAGCATAGGGGGTGAACCTTTAGGTTCACATGGTCAGGTGGAACGTGCTATGCACCCCATTGGGTTCCCAGGTTGTGTTTGTGAAGCAAGGAGTGGAAGCAAATGCAGAGATTCCAGGGCTTCACTTGGTTGAAGATTATTCTATGTTTTGTACTTTATTCTTCAGTGGTGTATTATTCTTGTACTTGATGTACTTTTCCCATAATTACAAGGGGATCATTATTTAATGTATTATTATATTTATGATGTGTTGTATATGTGGAAATATGCTTCACAATTGTAATATTGAACTCTGAATCGGATATGTCATAAATGATTTATGTACTTTTATCATCTCTATTGCTTATGGAAGGATGTATGCTTATCATTTTGTTATCTTGTAAATGTATGTTTCTATTATTTATTTACTTGGCATTTAGTTTATAACGATGTTGTTGGTTGGGAACGTTTTCAAGTAATGCAACCATGTATCCCTATGGAACTAGTATGGTGTCGTTATGTAATGTTGTATGGTTATTTAGCCTAATGGTTAGTGCATAGATGTTATCTTAAAAAAATAAAATGTTTCGTCTTTGGTTAGATGGTAGTTGTCCTGTGGGTTTGCGTGGCAAGGCGTTACAAAAATAGAACCTATGCAAACAACTTCAGGTATGTCTTCAAATCTACCTAAGCCCAATGATATGGAAAATTCACCTATTCAAACAATTTATCTAGGTATGTCTTCAAACCCAAGTCTTGATAATATTGATCTTAGTTATTTAGATGAAGTTGGATACATCATTGATGGTATCAATAATTCTAGGGTTGAAACAATGCAAAAACAAAAAAAAATGATGAAATATCATATAAGAATGCAAATGAGAATGAAATCCCTTTTATATTTGAAAATGAAAATGAAACCCCTTACATGAATGCAAATGAAACCCCTTGTATGGATGAAGATGAAAATGTTTTTTTAACAATTGAAAAAGATGTGCTAGATAACCTTCATGGTAAATTTTATTGGAGACAAATGAGAACTTATAGAAATAGAATATATAGAATATTTTTTTATAGAAAGAAATTAGGATTTCAATGTCAAATCATGTTGCAATTGATGAGAATGTCGAAAATGAGAAATGTGATGAAAAAATTAGGTATTTTTGTAAAACTTAAAAAGAAAGATGATTCAATAGAACAAGTCATATCTAGTGTTGCTAATGCTATTGATTTTATAGGTAATGAAAGTTGATCTAAAGATAATAATGCAGCTCGTCGTGCAATAACAACTTCTCTAGTTAATAAAGCAACTTGAAATGAAATAATGTTAAGTAAGATTAGTAAATGTATAAAAGTAAATCCTAAAACTTTGATAAGAGCTACTAAAAAAAGAGAAAGTATTGAAAATGATCCAATTAATTAATGTTGGATTTTTAGTGGTAGACTCTCAAGATCAAACATGAAATTAACTAATGAAATTAAATCTTTAATCAAATTTTTTTGGCATGACAATACAAGAGTATCACCTAACATTAGAGATGTCTTAAAATTAAGGGCGGGTTCTGAAATTCGTGAACCTCATCCAAATCATCTCTTAGATATGACTCAAACTAAATTATATAAAAAAAATTAGATGATTCAATCTTACCATTTAATATTAGCATAAGTCAAAGATCATTTGAAAAGTGTAAACCTTGGTATGTTAGAATTAATAAACAATGAATCTCTTCTTGTTGTAAGACTCGTGTACAATTTTGTTATTATTATGATTTTTTTGATATATACATTGCACTTTGCATGCTAACCAAATTATGCAGGAAATTTGTAGTATTAATATGCCACCTAAAACAATCAAAGATTTTATAGCAAGTTTGTTTTGTGAACCCTCTAATGGAAACTTATTTTATTTAAAAGTATGTATTTCTAGAGAATGTGATAGATGTGGTAACTTTTCATTATTAGGAGAATGTATGCATGAAAGTAGTTTAGATGAATTTGGACAATAATTAGTGGATGTAAAAAATTAAAAAATCTTGAATATTCTTTAAAAGATGGAAAATTTGGAAAACGTTGTGAACTAATTGCGGAAAAATTTAGTGTGCATGCATTTATTAAAGAATTTAAAGATAAGATTGTACCTAAATATGTTAAACACTCTCAATATTCTCATTGGCTTGATAATCAATTTCATTTATGTTAAAACACATTCCCAATTGGAACTATATTGTCAGTTGTTGATTTTTCTGAAAATTATACTCTTTCTCCACAAGAAGAAATTCAATCACAGTATTATAATTCAGTGCAAGTAGCTATATTTGTTTATATTTTTTATAGACATGAAAATGATAATAGAGAAGATAATAGAATATTTTTGAGAGAATACCATTTTTATGTAAGTGATAATTGATTACATTCATTTGAGTTTGTTCAGTATTGTTTTGATATATTTTATAAAAATTTAAAAGAGAGGAATTCAAATGAGAGAACATCTCATATGGTCGAATAATTGCATGGGTCAATTCAAGAATGCTAGAATGTTTTATTGGTTATGTAGATTTCATAAGGAAAACAATATCCAACACATGTGGAGTTTTTTTGAAGTTGGACATGGTAAGGGAGAACACGATGGAGCAAGTGCATGTGTGAAAAGAGCTCTTGCTAGAGAGCAACTAAAATTTGAGGATGCTACAAAATTCAGAGATGCACATGAACTTGTAGATTGGTGCAGTACCAAATTATCTACAAGAACAAGGGGGAGCTCAATAATTTGACACTTCTTTTGGTTAGTTGAAGAAAAAGATATTTTTTCTCAAAAATATTGTGAAACAATTAATGGATCAACAAAATGGTATTCGTTTAAGAGTTTGAATGAAAACACATGGACAATATGGACAAGGGAGTTGGCATACTTTTTCCAATTTCGTATTGCAAGTGATTGGGAAGCATGTGAAAATATGGAATGGATTGAACTATGGAAACATGTAGCCTTAACACCTACATCGACACATGTTCAACATGGAATGACAATTGAAGATAATCAAGTGTTCGCATCAGATGATTATGATCGTGTTTAAAATCTTGTAAAAGAAGGTACATTAAATTGAATTTAATTTTATATGTATTCATACTTATATGTGAATTAAATATAAGTCACTCTTTATTGAATTTTTTATTTGTTTTTGCAGGACATGTGTATGTTGTTGTTGCACATGAGGGTAATGAAGAGGAGACAGAGTATTGGTTGGCTAGATGTGTTGAGAGAAAACATAAGTTGGTACATCCTAGAGTGGATGATGACAACTTTGAGTACCCACCTGGTTCGGTGGTTGTTGTTGGCACCTGGCTTCAAAAATATTTGATAAGAAATAATGGCTTGCTTGCATTTCAAGATTATGAAAGAAACAAGAAGATTTTACATTATTCACATTTGATTTTGGCAGCCAATAGTTAGATATCAAGGGAGGCCTGCTAATAAAGTGTTATGGATAATTTCAATGGATGATCATGAGACAATCATAGATGCATTACAAAAAAGAGAGGATGCAAATAGTACAATGGAGTAAATAAATATTGGTAAGTATATAGTTGTGTATATATATAATTGATAGCCAATATGTAGTTAAAAATTTATCACATATACATGTCTATATATATATATTTGTCTTTAGTTCATTTCCTAATTAAATTTTAATATCATTTTTTTAAGGTCTCCCAAAACTATATTCATTACAAAAAAGAGAGGACGTGAATATATAAATTACAATGGAATTCAAATCTAGATATATTTAATTGATAGTATAAATATAAAACTAAATAGTTAAATATCATTTTATAAAGAGTTTATAATTGATTTCATATCCCCTTAAGCCATTCTCTTAGGACTCCTTAAGCCATCCTCTTGCATCCATCCCCTTAAGTCTCTCTTTTAATTCCCCTTAATCCATCCTCTTAGGACCCCTTAATCTATATCCTCGTATATATACCCTTAATCCATCCTCTTTCATCATGTTAAGTCACTCTCTCAACACCCCTTAAGCCATCCTCTTAGGACCCCTTAAGCCATATCCGCATATATCTACCTGTAATCCATCCACTTGCACCCCCTTAAGTCACTCTCTCAACACCCCTTAATCCATCCTCTTAGGACCCTTTAATCCATATCCTCATATATCTACCCTTAATCCATCCACTTGCATCCCCTTAAGTCACTCTCTCAACACCCATTAATCCATCCTCTTAGGAACCCTTAACCCATCCTCTTATGTACCATTAATCCATCCTCTTGTATCCCCTTAAGTCTCTCTATTAATTCCCCTTAAGCCACCCTCTTAGGACCCCTTAATTCATATCCTCATATATCTACCCTTAATCCTTCCTATTTCATCCTATTAAGTCACTCTCTCAACACCCCTTAAGCAATCCTCTTAGGACCCCTTAAGCCATATCCACATATATCCACCCTTAATCCATCCACTTGTATCCCCTTAAGTCACTCTCTCAACACCCCTTAAGCCATCCTCTTAGGACCCCTTAAGCCATCCTCTTATGTACCATTAATCCATCCTTGTATATATACCCTTAATCCATCCTCTTGCATCCCCTTTATTCATCTCCTAGGATTTAGGTACTATGGTTTAGGGTTTAGGGTTTCTATGGTTCATGAGATGCTTAGAATAACAAATATATATGGGTTAATGGTTTAGAGTTAATCTCCTAGGTTTTAGGTCATATGGTTTAGGGTTTAGGGTTTCTAGGGTTCATGAGATGCTTAGAATAAAAAATCTATATGGGTTAATCTCCTAGCCTTCCTATTGTTTATGGTTTAGGGTTTCGAGGGTTCATGAGATACTTAGAATAATAAATCTATATGGGTTAATAGCTTAGGGTTCATCTCCTAGGATTTAGGTCATATGGTTTAGGGTTTAGGGTTTTTAGGGTTCATGAGATGCTTAGAACAACAAATATATATGGGTTAATGGTTTAAGGTTCATCTCCTAGGATTTAGGTCCTATTGTTTATGGTTCAAGGTTTCTAGGTTTCATGAGATTCTTAGAATAACAAATCTATATGAGTTAATGGTTTAGGGTTCATCTCCTAGGATTTAGGTCATATGGTTTAGGGTTCATCTCCTAAGATTTAGGTCATATGGTTTAGGGTTTAGAATTTATAGGGTTCATGAGATACTTAGAAAAATAAATATATATGGGTTAATAGTTTAGGGTTCATCTCCTAGGCTTTAGGTCCTATGGTTTATGGTTTCTAGGGTTCATGAGATGCTTAGAATAACAAATCTATATGGGTTACTGGTTTAAGGTTCATCTACTAGGCTTTAGGTCATATGGTTTAGGGTTTCTTGAGTTCATGAGATGCTTGGAATAAAAAATATATGGGTTAATGGTTTAAGGTTCATCTCCTAGGTCCTATTGTTTATGGTTTAGGGTTTCTAAGGTTCATGAGATGCTTAGAATAAAAAATCTATAAGGGTTAATGGTTTAGGGTTCATCTCTTAGGCTTTAGGTCATATGGTTTAGGGTTTCTAGGGTTCATGAGATGCTTAGAATAACAAATCTATATGGGTTAATGGTTTAAGGTTGACTCCTAGGATTTAGGTCCTATTATTTATGGTTTAGGGTTTCTAGGGTTCATGAGATGCTTAGAATATAAAAAATCTATATGGTTTAATGGTTTAGGGTTCATCTCCTAGGATTTAGGTCATATGGCTTAGGGTTTAGGGTTTCTAGGGTTCATGAGATGCTTAGAATAAAAAATCTATATGGGTTAAGGTTTAGGGTTCATCTCCTAGGATTTAGGTCATATGGTTTAGGGTTTAGGGTTTAGGGTTTCTATGGTTCATGAGATGCTTAGAATACCATATATATATGGGTTTCTAGGGTTTCAACTCCCCTTAATCCACCCTCTTGTATCCCCTTAATCGACCCTCTTGCATTCCTTATGTCACTCTCATAATTCCCCTTAAGCCATCCTCTTAGGATCCGTTAAGCCATATCATAGGGTTCATAACATGCATCCCCTTAATCCACCCTCTTACATCCCTTTAAGTAATTCTATCAACTCCCATTAATCCACCCTCTTGCATCCCCTTAATCGGCCCTCTTGCATTCCCTAAGTCACTCTCATAATTCCCCTTAAGCCATCCTCTTAGGACCTATTAAGCCATATCCTAGGGTTCATGACATGCATCCCCTTAATCCACCCTCTTAAATCCCTTTAATTCATTCTATCAACTCCCCTTAATCCACCCTCTTTCATCCCCTTAATCGGCCCTCTTGCATCCCTTAAACCACTCTCATAATTCCCCTTAAGCCATCCTCTTAGGACCCGTTAAGTCATATAATAGGGTTCATGAAATACATTCCCTTAATCCACCCTCTTAAATCCCTTTAATTCATTATATCAACTCCCATTAATCCACCCTCTTGCATCCCTTAAAGTCATTCTATCAACTCCCCTTAATCTACCCTCTTACATCCCCTTAAGCCATCCTCTTAAAGGAACCTTAAGTCATATCCTCTTACATCCCCTTAATTGACCCTCTTGCATTCCTTAAGTCACTCTCATAATTCCCTCTAATTCATCGTCTTAGGACCCATTAAGCCATATCCCAGGGTTCATGACATGCATTCCCCTAATCCACCCTCTTACATTCATTTAAGTCATTCTATCACCTCCCCTTAATCCACCCTCTTGCATCCCTTTAAGTCATTCTATTAACTCCCCTTAATCCACCCTCTTGCATCCCCTTAAGTAATTCTCTTAACTCCCTTTAAGGCATTCTCTTAAGACCCCTTAAGCTATATCCTCTTAGGTCCCCTTAATCCATCCTATGGAAAACACCACTTGAATTTGTAAGGAATTTATAAGATCCATTTTTCAAACTTTTACTATATATTATTCTTTTCTTGCATGAATTATTTAGTTAAAAGACTCATAAAAGCTATAGTTACTTTAATTACATTAATTATGTTTACAGGTTCTCATCAAGTCGGTCTACCATGTGATTGTCAATATATTTTTTTATTATCAAGAGACTATGTAAATATCAATTTGTGGTCTTGACCTAAAAGTTGATAAGCTTTAATTGTATCTACATGTACATATGTGTTTCATCATGTTATATAGTTGTATCAAACATCAATATACATTATATGTTTGTTCGATGTATGAACTTCAATGAACTTATTAGTCACTTTTTAAATACCTTGTTCCAATTTTATCTTATACAAATTATGTCTTGTATTTACCACATTTTATATAATTGTTCAATTCTATATAGATTATACATTTTATACATACAAGGAGATAGATTTTTGTTCAGTGATTCAAATATTTGCTAGAATTGGAAAATAGTTAAAATTACCTGCCCTTAATTTATTATGAATATGATATGTTCTATTTAAGGAATGTTTTAAGTTTTCACCTAACCATGTGATCAATTATTATGAAATTTGATTCTAGATAAGAATTTATATACTGCGTATTACTTGAAAATTGGATAAAATATCTATACATGTTCATGAGTGGATATAATCATCAAAATGAATATAAAATGATCATAATTGAGTGCATATATAATCATCATATTAAAGTCAATTGATATAAATAAACACAAACGTGATCATATTAATCGATATAATGTATGTGAAATAGTCCATGAAATAACATGTTCAAAATGTATATGCCGAGTCCAACACATATTTAAATAAAACTAGAAATAGATATAGTCCATAAAATTCAAAACCATCTAACTATCAAGGTGATCAGTCAAATCAAGTTTTCTCTTTACTCCACGTGGACTAGATGTACCTATATCATGTTGTAAAAGAGTCCAAGAAACTTGAAATTAGATTTAAAGTTAATTAGCAATTTTGATATAATTTAACATATAAACTTGAAAATATAAACTTGATAAAAATAAATTTAATTATTTAATATCTAGTAAATATAGTAAAAATGAATTTTAGTATGCATAAATTACCATATGATCATGTGAATCTACTAACACATTTTGTTCAATGGGTAGCATAACTGTCAATCGAGAAGGTCCAAATGCTTGATCTACTATATCTTGCATATTCATATAAAGAAAACAATATGTTGAAACCTCGAATATATATATTAAAAAGGTCCCTAAAAACTCTATAGGAGATTTAGTAGAGTTTACAACCTTGAATTATATGACCTTGTGATCACGCACCTAAGATTGTCCATGCATAAATATTGACAATGTCTCAGGTGCGCCCGCCATGGGTATCACATGAAATCACTGCATATAGATACAACAATGTATAGATCATTCACACATGTGTATAAATTCAAATTAAATTAGATCTATGATGTGTATTTAATTTAAACTTAACAAACTTCTGAAAGCACACACTTGAGTTGATGATGACTTAGGAGCACTCACCACAACTTGTGGTTGGTCGATACTTTGTATTGCATGACCTCCCTACATCTAGATATAATATACCATTTCACACATGTATAAAAATTCAAATTAAATTAGATATGTCCACATAAATTAAAATATATATTGATTTGTACCTGATCAAAAGGTGAGCCCACTTCTATATCACTCAAAATACAGACACGATCATATTGAGAGACAAGCATCGTGTCATCATGCATCTAAACCGAACACTTCTTGAATTAATATTATATTATATATATAATTTGATGTTATTATTTACATGAATTTTGCACATTTCAAACAAATTATTTAAATGTTCCTAAGTTTAAAAGATGAACATACCTGTAGGATGATCCTTAGAATATAGTAAATCCATATATGACTCCTTCCTAGATGCATGTGGGTCGCCTGAAGTGGATGCCTAAGTATTCCCATAGCCTGAGCCTCCATGCTCTATATTTCCCACTTCAGTCGCCGCATGTGTAGTCTAATGAGTGAGATGTCCTCAAAGAGAACTCAGTGCTCCTAATATCGACAACATTGTCTACTACTTAAATTCAGTGGGAACACCAAGAGAAGGAGGAGCAATTAGAGCATGTTGTTGAGGATCAACACATTCTCCTAATCTATGTTGGGGTATGCCACCCCCAACACCCTGAAATGACCTCATATCAAAATGGTTGGGTTTTAAACCCAACTCAAACTCATCCTAACTTTCTCAAAAAGTATAGGGGAACCTCACAATTTCCATGTGGTAGAGTATCAAACACCATCCAACATCTATCCCAAAAATTTGCAGCAATCTGAGGGTGCCTACACCATGTAATTGAGATTCATTTTTTGGTTGGTGGAATTGGTTAATTTGTTTGGGGGCTAAAGAAATGTTGGAAAATGGTTTGTTTGGTAATTTTAAGGTCATTAATTTATTTATAGGACAATCCATTTGTATAGAATTGTCTCCTCTCTTCTCGCCATTGATGGAACCTAGCTAGGTCTACATCAATAGATCAAACAAAATCGACAACAAATTGCATTGAAGATGCAAACCATGCGAGATGGGGGGGATATTAGGCTCCTTTTTTTATCAAATCTATATTTTCCTGAATCACATTAAGGTTTTCTCTAATGCTCTCTCTTAACTAAGCCTGATCTACTATACGACATGGGGGGTTAAGAGGTGGAGAGTGTGGAGGTGTAGGGTTTTGTTGTGGTGGCGAATCTGGATGTATGGGATCTTCAGGTGCATTAGGTATAAAATCCTCTAAGTTAAATTTAGGCTCCATGTGAACAATGAAATGGAAACTGCATGTTAAATAATTAAAAAATTTATATCAATAAACTATTTAACTAATATACACAATTTGAAAGTTATTTAAATCACATTGAACATGCAAAAATTCAAAATACATTTCATTCGAAGACAAATTCAATTTAGAACATTAAAAAATCCATAACATAAAAATCCATAGAATGTACACATTAAATTATACAATTAAAGTCATACATACATGTACCCTCAAGGTTAAATTCGAGCACTTTATCTTCTAGTAACCATATGGTTTCATTTTCATTGCAAGGTTAAAATTGAGTCTAGTGTGTGGTTGTTAATTTTAAATTATTGTATAATTCTATCTTGGACTAAAGAATTTCATGCCTTAGTGATGCTTTTTATATGATTCTATGTATGTCCTAAGATATGCATTTATTATCAATGAAAGATGCCTCCTAGGCATCATGTCACTCGTCAAAGCAAGAATGAGGGGAAGGCTAAGAACCCACCTATGAATCCTATTCATGGTCCTCAAGTTATTGATCTCCTTCAAGATATAATAGTAAGGGGCCCTCATCAAGAGACATCTATGTGTGAGAATTTGTAAATTAATGTAATAAAGAAGGTGGATGTGAATCTATGTGTAGATTGAATGCATTTTTAAAGGTGTTGTAATGACCTAGAAATTGAGAGATTCTTAACATGTATTTGTGGGTAACTACAAAGTATTATATTTTCTAGCAAAAAGGTACTATAGGACACTTGCAATAAATTGGTTGTATTACTACAAATCACTTGTGTACATACACCTAAAAATTGTCTGGATATTCTAATTAATTAAATACAATTTATTTGATTAATTAACCTTTAATTCTTCTACTATTAAATAAATGGAAATATTTATTTATATATTTCACTATTAATTCTTCAATCTCTATTATATTATTTCTTCCTAATTAAATAAACAAATTTGATACTTTGTTTTTATTTAATTATCTTTATTAAATTCTTCTATCAATTGTCATATTTCTTCCATATTTATTTAATAAACAAACACTTCTAAAGTTTATTTTATTAAATTAAATGTCTTCTTTCCTAAATTGAATAAATCTAAATATTCAATTGAAATATATTCTACAACTAATCATATCTACCTACCAAATTAGATATGATATGTGTAATTAATTCATCTCAACCTTCACGAGAAAATTTGGAGACAAATTGGAGACAAATTTGCAGGCAACTCCTTCATCTTCTTCCATCGATTCTTCCTATTATTTGGTCAAGTGTTTTTATGGGGAGGAACAATCTCCATAATCAGTTTAGAATCCTTCATCCTTCACCATTGAATACTCAGGATTGAATCTAGACCTTTTCCTTGCTGCCCCTTCACAAATATGTTATCGGGAATCTATAAATACAACCCCGTTCTATAGGAAAAGGATCCCAACTTTGTGCAATCTTACTCTGCAGGAATATCAATTAAACAATCAAGCATATTATTTAGCAATCATCAAAGGAATAGAAATAGCGTTACCATAACAATCATAATCATGGCTTTTCATTTAGTTGCATCTTAGTTTACAATAGTTTCTTTAATCAGCTTCATGTCAATTTAGATTACAGTATCATCACCATATCATTTAGCAATCATCATATAGGATTAGATTTCTACATTTTAGTAGCATCGCATTCTCTAGATTGGCATTTTAATAGTCACAATGCTTACAAAATCTCAGAGCCTTGTGATTTAATAAATCTTTGGAGATAGAGAGCAATATGACGCTTTCAGGAGTTTCATTGTTCTAATTAGATTAATATCTTATTAATTCTCTTGATATAATGTCTTATTAAGAAGTGTTTAGTTATTTACTTATTCCACACTTACATTTTGGTGCCCACCATGGGGCACAAACCCTATTTTTAATGTTTGTCTCTAAAAAGTGTTCTCGCAGGATTCTGACGTGTTTGTTTTAGTGCGATCGAGAGATCTTATGACGCATACGATAGATACTATAGCATGTTCACCAACTGTACCGGTGCATCAAATTTTCGGTATCACCAATCAGGGGGTTTTTCCTTAAGCGCATAGACCTACTGTTTTAGCGCGTCTATCATTTTCTTTAGCACATAGATCTGTTTTGGCGCATCTAATAATTGTTATGGTGCATAGGATTAATTTTATAGAATCTTAAATAATATGAAGCCTAATCACTATTTTTTGTGTTCCAGGTACGAAATACGCTTGTCAAAGATAGTTGCTAGAAAACATACGCTGGTCAAAGACAAAACTCATAGGAATTACTAATGATGTTTGTAGGGGTTTAAATTTAATTATTTTCTATTCCTTTGCTTAAAATAGTGCATCTAGATTAATTAAAGAAATAGTTTGAACCCCATGGTTTTTCATATCTCAAAAGCAATAGGTCTATGCTCTCCCCTTAACTGGGTGATCATAACACTAGACTTTCTATTTACGCTTTTATTAAATCCTTTAGAAGGCTTGTTGTAGTGGGAAAAAGTACTCACCCTACGGGAATGACCTAAGTGGGAACAAACTAAGCCAGGTTTTCCAACCCAGTATAATCAAAAGTGAATTTGGGGAAACCCACAATTCAACGAAAGTGTGCAAGATAACCATCCCCAAAATCTTTGTTCTAAAGATTGAGAGATCTCCTGAGGGAGTTTATCAATTACCACTCCGAACGGATACCCTTTCAACAAAATTTAGTGTAGAATCCAACTGTGTTAGTTTCCAAACACTTCTTATATCACGGTGCAAGGGGAGAGAAGAATATTCACCCAAGACACTCACCATATAACTATCAGAGACCCTGGCCAAAAGTGGAGGATTCGACTTTGGCTAAGACTCGGGAAAGGAAAAAACATGGGCGTCCTCTAGGAGTGACAAGGTTGTGTGAGCTGACATAGTTGCAAGCTATGGGCTGTGATATTCTAAGTGACCTAATTGAGCTAGAAAAGTGCTTGAACTATTTGTTTTTGTGCAAAACCTGTGAAAATGAAAGAATCAGACCAAATTCTAGAACACTCACTACATGTTTAATGCATAGAATCTGAAACAGACTATTTACAATCTGGTTGTATTCTATGAAGTCATTTTTGAAGAAATCATCCAAATAGATTGTCAAAATTCAAGATTTACAAGAAAAAAACTCACCCACTGTCTTCATTGGTTAGAAAATCATACCCTGGAATTAATCATCTTGCACAGAAAAATGAGAACAAATAGAAAAAACTATGAACATCCAGACAACTTCTAGTTTAATGCATCCACAGTCTGTTTTAACAAGTACACCTAGTATTTTAGCACATACATAGTCTGTTTTAGCACTTTTACCACCTATTATTGTGCATCTACAGTCTGTTCTAGCACATACAACCATTGTTCAGTGCATCTGTCATATCTTACAACGCATCTATACAGTCTGTCATCATTATTTACTAGTATCGTAGCACATCCACATTCTGTTATAGCGCATACACCTTGTTTGATAACGCATGCACCATATCTTCTAGTGCATGCACAATATGTTTTAGCTTATTGACTATCTGTTATAGCACATCCATAGAACAATAAAACAAAGAGCTATTTGAAACTGGTATCAGACTAATAACATCAAAAATTGGGATTTTTGTTAAAGCGAAAACATTTCCTCAATCTGAACAGTGTCTTATACTTGAAGAAATAGGATTTACAAATCAAAATTTATCAAATTGAACCAAGATCTTGCAACCTTAAGGTGTCTAAACTATCACACAAATTCTAGATTATTATGTCAAGTTTCTTTATCAGGATTTTGTCATCCCACAATCAAGAAACAAAACAAAATAATAAGATTTTTAGCTTAGTCTCATCAATAGAATTTATCATTCTATTCGACTTAAGTTAATACCTTGACACTCATCCAAACAAAAAGATAAAAGTTTAGTGAGACGAGCAAACACTTGTATGCCAATTTTGATGAGGTTACAAATACAAAAACTTAGAGAAAAGGAAATAGAAACACAAAATACCATGGCTGAAGAAAATACTTGGAGGAGACTCCACCAAAATGACACCAATGAAATAACCCAAGAAGACATCCAAACAACACAACAAGACCCAAATTTCCATAAATTTATTGAAAAAGTCTTAGAACAAGATATGGAAAAATATCTTTTGATGCTAGCTGAACTAGGTGCAAAACTTCCAAAAGACTTTGATATCAATCAATTGAAAGAGACACCTAGAACAACTAAAACTGAACCAAAAAATACACAAAACATAGATCAAGTGTTGCCCTAACACATCAAATGAAAAACTTGTAACAAAAAATTCAAGATAGGAAAAAGGGAAACACTAAAAGGTACTCATTATAGGACATTTGTCCTTATCCTTTTGATCCAAGTGTGAACATGATACCATTTCCTAGACATTGCGAATTCCCAAAATATGACAAGTACAATGGTAAAATAGATCCAATTGACCATGTGAGGGAATTCAAAACCATGAGTTTAGAATTTGAACAAGAGTAAACCTATCTAATGAGGTTATTCCCAAGGAGCTTAGGCGGTCAATATATGGAATGGTTTTCTAAACTACAACCAGGGATTCAAACTTTTGAAGAACTAGTCAATAGGTTTATCTCACAATTTTCCTATAATATTCAGCATGAGGTAACAATAAAAGACCTTTACAACATGAATTAAAAGAAAGGGGATGCATTCCTCTCATTTCTGCAATGGTGGTGAAGATTGTTTGCTAGATATCCATGTTCTATACTTGAAGAAGAAAAGATGGAATTATTCATTGACAACCTAACTGAAGATATGAGCTATAGGCTTCAACTACAATGTCCACCTATATTTGAGAAAGTAATTGAAAATGGTCTCAAGATTGAAGAAGCTTTGCTAAAAAGAGGGGTGCTAAAACATTACAATGAAGGATCAAACAATACAAATTCCTCAAATCACTATGGCACCAATGATAAACTGAAGTTTTGGCAAAAGAATAGAAATAATAGAAATAATGATGCTACAAATGACACACAAAATTTAAAACCAATATTTAATTTGATGACATCTACACCAACGACCAATCAAAATAATGACCAAAACATCAACCAAAGTTTCAATCAAAACAACAATCTGAAAAAAGGAGAATCTAAACCTCATTCATATCAAAAATCATCAAACCGGTGAAGATTCACACCATTAGGATAGACACTAGAATCAGCAATGAGAGAACTTATTGCAAATGGACTTATCACCTTACTTGAAGCAAGAAATTGGGAACCAAAAGTGAAACCATCTTGGTGGAATGACGCAGACTATTGTAACTTTCACAAAAACAAAGGACACAAAACAAATGATTGTATGCAGTTAAAACATCTAGGAAAATATTTGATTGATAGTAAAAATGTATTTGTAGAAGGACATCAAACCAACTATGATCATACTGCATTTAAGGATCCTTTACCAAATTATGAAAAGGGAGAATCTTCTTCTACAAACGGTAAAGGTAAAAATGTAAACTATGTTTATGATGGCACAATATTTTGTATTTTTGTGGTTTAGAATGATGCTGTCACTAGAAATCAAGTTGATAATGTGGGAACCAATGAAATCATACCATTAGATCTGATCTCAAACATAGACACATCCAAAAATCAAATCAATGTCATAAAAATTAGGGAAAAGCAAGACTACCAACCAGTCAACGTAACAACAAGGGGGAAATCCAAGGTAATATTGAAAGGAGTTGCATCTAAAACCACTAATCCCCCTTCAAGTCAATGCGACATTATCAATCAACCTCAAAAAATACCAGCACGGATATCAATATTAGAACTCCTTAAAATCTCACCGTCTCATAAGGAGGTTTTGGAACAAGCTCTAGTAGCCACCACAGTACCCAATAATCTGGATGTCTGTCAATTTCAAGCTATGGTGGGACATTTAACCACACCTCATTTTCTATCATTCTCCAAATAGGATGATGTATCACTTAATCATCCACACAATGCAACACTACATATCGAGGTTTTAATCCATAAACACCATGGTAAACATGTCATAATAGATGGTGGAGCTGGTTTAAACATTTGCACTTTAAAATTGATCCATGCACTAGGTTATTTTGATGATGCTATCAATAACAAAAGGAAAATAATAATAAAAGCCTATGATGAAGAAGAGAGATCCTCCAAGGGATTGATCGTGTTGCCCATTCAAGTAGGACCAATTATGAAGAATATTGTTTGCTAAGTGCTAGAAAAAGAGCTAACATATAATATACTCTTGGGGCATCCATGGATTCATGAAATGCAAGCGGTGCCTTCAACTTATTATCAATGTTTAAAATTTCTAGTTAATGGACAAGAAGTAACTATATCAGTTGATTACAACAATCCCCAACATTGTAACATGCTTAAAATAGCTCAAGACACTTTTGTGCCCCATAATAGAGAAGCAAGAACTTCTAGTTCCTCCAACGGTGAAAAGCAACTAAACATTGTATCCAAATGGGTTGAGAAAAAGGACCAATCAAAAGACAAAATTATTGTGGACACAACTCCATCAAACTATGAGGGTCACTTGAATTCTCTATCACAACAATTTCAAGAAAAGATCTAGTTAACCGATAAAGGCATGGGAGAATATTCCATTGGGAAATTTCTATGTCTTTCACAACTGCTACCATCTCCAAAATCATATGGAAAGCCATCAATAAAGGCACAACAATAATCACAACCTACCACAATTCTGGATGAAATATTTGTAAAAGCAGGTACTCTAGAAGATGAAACAAAAGACAAGGCCATCCTCAATTGGCTCTACAAAGACGAAGAAGCATCAACATCAAAAAATATCAACTTAAAGACAGATTAGTATGGAAAAGGAAAAGCTATCTTAGAGAAAATGGGGTATGAAGGACAAGGACCTGTTGGAAAAAGAAAGGAAGGCATCGTAGAACCCATTCAACCTCTTACACTTCAATCAAAAGACAAAACAGGACTAGTTTATATAGGGGAATCAAAAGAGGAAATGACTCAAAAGGTTGTTGAAAGAATCCTTCAAATGCGAAATAGTTCTGAAACAGATTCCAATGAGTATGAGTGGGATCTTTTCTTTGAAATATCATACAGAGACATACAAATTGACATCATAAAAGAGTATGCACCCACACACAAGGAGGGACAAAGATCGGGGACTATACCACTTGTATTTGAATCACAAAATATTGATGACTCAAGTGAGGATGGATAGACATCGAGTGAACTAGATGACTTGGAAGAGAGTAATATCCTAGACTATGATATTACCATTGATAAATTTACTATTCGAACCCTCACTACCATTGACCTTAGCCAATCTGATGAATTTTTATCCCTTATGCATCCCAAACTTATTGAATGGGAACCAACTAAACCTATGGATGTACCCATTTTTGTGAATGATGATGCTATCATAAATTTCCTTTGTTGTGATGAACCTGACACAATTTCTAATCATAAATCTCATGATGACATGTTCTGTCAGGAGGGTGTCAAATCTTCCAATTGCAAAATTGAAAACAGGAATAATGGATCTAATGGTGAAAACCATTTAATGGTAGCATTAGATCTCAAAAAAGTAAAAATAAAGAACACATCTGACAGTGAAAAACTCTTTGAGGCACCAAAAGATGGGGGACTTGACACCCTTCTAGAGATTTATCATGAAAGATCATCAGTGTTGGTGGAGCCTACACAGTCTATAAATATCGGCACAACAGAAAAAGCAAAGACTTTACATCTGGCAACATCTATGACATAACAAGAAAAGCCAGAATTTGTCAAGTTCTTTGAGGACAAAAACATTAAGTTTTCTTGGTCATATTCCAGGTTTAGATCCAAATATCCTAATGCATCAATTATCTCTACCATTTGGAATAAAAATTATGAAACAAAAACTAAAGAAAATGCATCCCCATATTGCCTTGATGGTAAATGCTAAGTTGAAAAAGTTGTTAGATGCAGAATTCATCAGGTCTATCGATTATGCTGAGTGGATTTCTAATATTGTCCTTGTATCTAAACCGAACAATAGTATTAGAACATGTACTGACTTCAGAGATCTCAACAAGGCATGCCCGAAGGATGATTTTCCTTTACCAAACAGTGACATCATTGTGGACTTAACAACAGGACATGCCATGTTATCAATAATGGATGGTTTCTCGGGTTATAGTCAAATCAAGATAGCACCGGATGATCAGGAGAAAACAAAATTCACATGTCCATGGGGAAATTTCTATTGGAATTTCATGCCCTTTGGGTTGAAAAATGTAGGGGCCAAATATCAATGAGCAATGATGACCATTTTCCATGACATGATGCATACCTTTATGGAGGATTACGTGGATGATATCTTAGCAGAGTCATATACTAGAGAAGGGAATCTAGATATCTTGGATAAGATATTTACTAGATTAGAGAAGTTCAAGGTCTGATTAAATCCTAAGAAATGTGTCTTTGGTGTTACATAAGCTAAACTCCTATGATACATAGTTTCAGAGAAGGGTATTGAAGTGGATCCCACCAAGTTCAAGGCTATAATGGAAATGCCGCCACCAAATAATATCAGTCAACTAAGATCTCTACAAGGCAGGATACAATCAATTAGGAGGTTTATCTCCCAATTAGCAGACAAAAGTCATCCATTCAACCACTTGTTACATAAAAATGTCTTGTTCAAATGGGATCAAGGGTGTGAAACAACTTTCATTCAATTAAAACAATATTTGATGTCACCACCCATACTCATGCCACCTACAAAAGAGAGACCATTGTTACTATACATTGCAACAACAAACATTTCTTTAGGAGCACTATTAGCACAAGAAGATCCTGAAGGAAAGGAACAAGTTATTTACTATATCAGTAGGACTCTGAATGGCTATGAGATAAATTACACCTTCATCAAGAAAGCTTGTTTGGCAGTGGTATTTTCTACCTAGCAGTTGTAGCATTACATGTTGACTCACACAGTTAGGTTCATAGCAAAGATTGATCCATTAAAATATCTACTCAGCAAAGTTGCTTTAATAGGGAGACTAGCTAAGTGGGTCATGATGTTAAGTGAGTTTGATATCCAGTATGTGGATAGGAGAGCCATCAAAGGTCAAGTAATTTCTGACCAGTTAGCTGAAGCTCCATTAATTGATGATCATCCTATGACAATTGAGTTTACCGATGCAAACATTCTTACTGTGACAACACAACAATGGAGGCTATATTTTGATGGGTCTTACACACAACGGGGGTGTGGTGTAGGAATCTTGTTTGTTACACCTCAAGGACACACCATCCCAAGGTCCTATAGACTCATGTTTCCATGTACCAATAATGTAGCTGAGTATGAGGCACTAATTATTGGCATCAAGGTAGCAATTGAATGGAAGATCACTGAGCTACAAGTATATGGAGATTCACAGCTAGCCATTTATCAAGTAAATGATGACTATCAGACGAAATATGAGAGTTGATTCCATTTAAGAAGCTGATTGATGATCTCAAAAATTACTTTATCGATATCGAGTTTGAACATATTCCAAGAGCATAAAACCAAGCTGCAGATGCTATGGCAACAATTGCATCTCTCTTGTAGTTACCAGAAAAATGTGGTCGTTATTAGTTTATTGTAGAATAAGTGTCTAACCCAAATTTTGATAATCCTGAATCTCAAAACATATTCCATTTAGATGACATTGAATCCTTAATCTATGGAAAGACCTATGCTTATCTAAAAGATAATACTCTTCCTCTCGATCTTTCCAAAAACCAGAAACACAACTTCATCCGCCAAGCCTCACGACATACCTTAATTGCCAACATACTTTACCGTCAAGGTCTAGATGGTACTCTTCTCTGGTGTCTAGAACATAACGAATCTGAGACAGCCTTATGTGAGGTCCATGAAGGTATTTATGGAACTCATTCAAGCCAACTAACTCTAGCCAAGAAAGTCCTTCCTTTGTTTGGGGTATTACTGGCCAAATATGGAGGAGTCTTATCAATTTGTTATGAAGTGTCAAAAGTGTCAAATACATGGTAACCTAATCCACGCACCAACACAAGAATTACAACCATTCACTTCAACATGGCCTTTTTGTCAATGGGGATTGGACTTGGTAGGAAAGATTAATCCGACTTCATCCAATGGACACAAGTTCATAATCACAAAAACATAATACTTTACAAAGTGGATAGAAGTAGTTCCTTTAACAACAATCATTGGAAAGCAAATTTCTTCTTTCATACTGAATTACCTCATCTATCAGTATGGCATACCTCAGTCCATTGTCATAGAAAATGGTAGACCTTTTAAAAATCAGGATGTCCAAGAACTGTGTGAAAATTTTCACATCCAACATCATTTTTCAACACCATACTATCCTCAGGGAAATGGCCAAGCAGAGGCCTCCAAAAAAACAATTCTAAAAATTCTAAAGAAAATGGTAAATGATGTTGGACGTGATTGGCACAGTCAACTAAACCCTGCTCTATGGGCATATCGAACTAGCATCAAAACACCTACAGGAGCTACACCATATGCCTTGGTATATGGATCAGAGGCCATCCTACCTATTGAGGTGGAGATTCCATCACTTTGGGTGTCACTGAAGGGAAATATTTCAGACGAGGATTATAGAGTGTCTAGACTACAGGAGTTGGAATTGCTGGATGAATGTCATCAACAAGCGGTCAATCATTTAAAGGCATACCAACAGAGAATATCCAAAAGCTACAATCATAGGGTAAATCCTAGAGTCTTTCAAGTTGGTGACTTGGTCCTAAAGGAAAACCCTATAAATTAACAAGATAGAGAAAAGAAAGGGAAATTCAAACCTAACTGGCTAGGTTCTTTTGTTGTCATATCAGTTTATGGATCAGGAGCCTATCAACTATCAACACCTAAAGGGTCTTTGTTCAATGAACCTATCAACAGTATCCATCTCAGAAAGTTCTACACCTGAATCACCTAGTGCACGGTTCAAGTCTTGGAGAAATAGTTACCTTGATGAAAACTTGGAAAATGGGCATCTTGGTAACATAAAAAAGAAAAATACAAAAAAAAAAGAAAATGGAAAAATACAAAAAAACCATAAAGTTTGAAAAAGTGCAATAAAAACATGTAGCAAAAACTCGGAAATAGGCACTACTTGTGATTTAAACCAGCAGTTCCATCTATTAGAGACATGTCATAGTCGTTCACTTTTTCCATCATTTACATTCAATATCATATCATAACAAATGTGGTCATGTCTCACCCTAGCTTGGGGGTAAAATCCTGAACTCATTGGGGGCAATAAACTTGAGCTTAAAAAAAAAGGAAAACAATAGTATGACAGCACAATAAACACAATGATCGAAGTGAAAACTAACATTGAGCATACATCAAACATCAAAACATTTCAAGAAATCAACTATCCATATCAAACAGCTGAAATCAAAATCAAATCAAGACAAACTTTAGGGGGATGATATTCTTTTGAATTATGATTTTATCGCTATATGCTTGAATGTTCAACATGTTGTACTTTAATTATTGTTATCATTTATTTGGAGCAACTCGATGGTGTATTGAACTAGAGAATCTAGGAAGGAGAATGGTATTTTTGTTTGTCTGTTATATGTGAATTGATCATTTATTGTGTGAATTGTCATGAGATGTGTAACACCCCGCTGTGGAACCCGAAAAACTTTGTCATTCACATAAACACCCAATTTTTATTTTTTTTAAGATAACATGTGACAACAATAACAACAAAAACACAAATGTTTAAGGGTTCCACAACTGCGCTACTAAGTAATAACAACAATACACTACAATAGCCATATAATTAACTTACTCATGAGAAGTCATGTTAGATAAATATATCAATAAGAGTTTACATACAACAATCGAGATTATATCAAATCTTAGAATAATACAAATAGATACAAGGCATCTCATGCACATCATGAGTGTAATATAATGAAGAATGAGATGAGGAAAGAGAATACGTCCATGCCACAACACGTCCAAAGAACTATGCTCTGCAACCAATGTGTAGTCTGGATCCAACCAAGAAAACCTGCCATAAACAAAATACTAGTAGGGGACCCAACGAAGAATGTGGCACATTCCTCCCAATTGTGTGGAGCTCGAAAGCCCACCCCCCATGCTAGGATACATAACAAGTTCTCAAATCAAACTAACCTCACAAAGAATCAAAACAATAACAAGGTCAACTCACATGACAACTCAGGAACCAAACAAAGACAAACTATAAACTACAACTGAAGACTCCCAGAGGCGACTCACAAATAGAGTGATCACAAAGTGTACTAGGATAAGAGTGTCATCTCATATACGGGATAGGTTACCCCTGCAACCTCTTATGGGTCTGGCCCCTAACAAAATCCACTCTTCCTAAGGTACAACTCCACAAAAGATTATAACAAGAAGACAATAATGCATGAACATGAACTTCTTACACAAGGATTCATAATCAACTGATCTAATAAATAACCATAACAACATAACTGGCATGGTGAAACTTCTACAAGTACATACTCAAATAGACAAGAAATACAATTTTCCCAAACAAGTAATACATAGGCATGCGTGCGAGATCCTCGTTTCCACACAAAATCAAGACAAGGTAAAATTTGAGCAAGGATCACAAAATATTAGAACACTAACCTCAAATACAAGAAATAATAAAAGCCAATTTTTAAAAAATATTTACACCAATTTTCCTCAAGAAATAATAATGTAACACCAACATAACATTCAAGTTAAATAATTACACAAACCCTAAAATAATCATTCCTTCACCATTGATATATTTTAAATACAATCTCCTAAAAAGGATAAACTCGTGTATTAATATAGTCATTAACTGAACAGTAAATACATTTGACCATTAACATAAGATTCATATTTTAAAAATTTGCTAACATAATTCCATATCTCTAATTACCATAAACATTATATCTAAAATAAATTTACACATTCTTCTATTACTTTAAGCATCTATCCTAATATTCTAATCATGACCAAAGCATTCCATAATTAATTTGTATTGCAAGAGATACCTATTGTATCAATTTAATATTAATAAAATGATATTCCAAACCCTAAACATGTAATATTCTTATTTACTTGTATTCTAATTGAGAATAAGAATGTATCTATTTACCTCCTACATTCAAATAGAATATAATTAAATATATATATATATATATATATTGAAACTATAAGCTATTTTTATTACTTCACTACTAAATAAAATAAATTTCATTTGCTAACAAAAGACTTTGCTTTCACTAACCATACATTGTTGTTACTTAACAATCTGTGTATCTCAAACTTATGTTAACTAGTATGAGTCGACCCATTTTAAGAATTTCACTGACCACTTACCAAGTGGTAGACTCGAGTGACTCAAGGCTATCATTCATGCACATGTGGACTGTTGAACACACCCGATCTCCATTGGTAAGGTCAATCACCAGTTGTAGACCACAAACCGCATGCAGCTATGGACTTATTAGATCTACGTAGGGAGTTTGCAAACAACACATAGCTATAGAAGCTTCAGTTCAATAGATCAGTTACAATAAGGCCTGCGACCTCATACTCCGCTAAATACACAGGAAGGGCTCTAAACAGACCTAAAAGTTAACAACAAAATAATATCGACAAAGCTATGATGAACTATGGAAAATATGTGATCATGTCAGTCCAACATGTTCACAAGGCTGCAAAGCTTAAATTGAACTTCTAATAGAAAAATTACTGACTTGATTCTTTTCCTCAGAGGGTAAAGTCTGAGATGCTTACCATTTCAACTTTTATTGGACAAGGCCTTTCATGTAATTGATATCTTTTTTCATGGAGTATAAGATGAATACGTTCCAAAAGGAAAAGATGATACAGGAACCGCAAATGCATTTAGAGAGAAATAAATTGTATCTCAGCAAAGGAAAAGCTAAAAGAGGAATGGTGTATGCATACAGAGAGACATAACTGCATCACAGCAAATGCAATCATAGATAGGGAACGGTCTTTAAATTCCAAGAAATCTACTTGAAACATACTGTTCAAGAAATACCGCTTCTCATAACTGTTAAAATTATCTTAGTTAGACTATTTCCCACATCAAACAGATCATATAATGCACGAGCATAATGAAAGACTCCTTTCGTAGAGACAACTTGTTGCATCGAGTGTACCATACAATAATGCCACAAACCAGTTCGCCATACATTTCAAAACAAAACCTAGTGTTTGCAACTTCTAAGCCCAATCTCTTAATAAATCGATGGCCATCCTAAGGTTCGGCATACTACATATCAGAAGAATATATGCTAGTGTGTTATTTCTGAAAACATATATGCTAAGGCTTATACAACACTCAGGTTATAGAATAAGGAAAGAACAAGGTGCGGTCGGGTCGAGCATGCAATTCCAAAGAAATACTTATATATTTCACTAGATCATGGTAACAACAAAGATCAATACTTCTCAGCAAAATACATAAATAACCAGAGATCTACACACCATATACACATTCAACAGATAAAAAATGTTTGGTAATCAACAAAAGATTACAGAGGAAGATACTGTAACTACAGACTCAGTACATGCATCTGACATTTAAGGAGATCGACCATGTTTCAACTTCTATAATTTGTAACCTCCATCTATAATACTATTTTCGTTTTCTACATTTAGTCGAGATATCATTGCATTTATTCTAATTCTAACATTTTTTCATCATTCTATGGTTTAGCAGAGTTTGAAGACAAAATCTTCACAACATAATTTACATTTTCATTATAAATATACTTTGGAATTCAACAAGAAAATAACTTGAGAGTGCTTTTCCCGGAACGGAGAACGATCACAAGAAATCCCAGCAATTCAAACCTTCAACTTTCGAATATCCCAAAAAACTGTGTGTGCAAGAATGATCTTTTTCAAGATTATATCCTTTTTCCATTTTTCCAAAGTTACAACTTTAACTTTTAGTTATAGCATGCAAAGCGTGCATCAATTAAGCTCAATCGACACAAACAGATTAATAAGGTATTTCAACTTTAGATCTCAAGTAAAGTTCCATTTTTGAAAACGTCAAAATTGAATAATGAAATCAATTTAACAATTAAATGCTCTTTTCGAAACAAGATATTTTAATATTTTAATTTAATTACATAATAAACTAACAATAGCTTCTTTAATTTAATTATATCATTAAATCATATAAAACAACATTAATATTAAATAAAACATTATAATAATCCAAATTAACAATATATAAGCATTACAGACTCCATCATTAACAAACGACTACAAGCACGCGACGAACAGGTGACATAACAGGAGGGTGACGACAAATACTCATTATTTTTAGAACGATGGCTAAGGAAAGAGGACAAGTCTATCTCCCATCGATAATTCCATTGGGTCATGGAACGCTCAGACCTGACAAGCAGGTGGAGTCGATGCCTATACCTGAAAGCTGCGTAACACTGCATGATTAATCCAACATGAAAAATATGAAAGCATACCATGAAGAAGAGTCGTGACATAGTAGGGCGCTCACTAGTGAGTACTGCTAGATCATCTTCTTCACCGACTAACGTAAACATCTAACTAATATAACATCATCATGAGTAAAACAGAATAGCATAGATAATCATAAAATGTCACCTCATGAATGTCAACATCGCATCAAATAATATAGTGTACCATCAAATGAGTTTCACAACTAGTCATCTAAATCATGAGATAAAACATGGAAATAACATAATATCAAAGGTCTAACTGCTAACAGTGTCTCAAACCAGCTAAAGTAAAAGTGTCATCAGGAGGGTCACTACATCCTCACCCCTAGGGTGAGGCTTACTCCAGGAAGCCTGTAAATACCCCTAGTACAACCTCCATACAGACACACATAATCAAAGGTTCCAAAATTGAACCACTCCATACCTCAACATAAAACAACACCAACCCAACCAAGTACACTGTCAATCCAAACAAAGCAACATGGTGAAGCAACCACCATCCAAGTCTCCAAACACATATCCAAACATAATAAGAATCAAAGTAGAGGAAACAACACTTATGGCACCTCCTCAGCCTCCTATACCACAAGATTTTTCATGAGCTCCCAAATCAGCTGTCTATCTACTTCTAGCAATTTCCACATTTGTAACTTGATGTTTTGTTCGAAGATGATGAACTGCTGCACTCATTCCATGAGTCCTCTCTACATCATTACTTGTAGGCTCCATAACTGCCGATCTTTGACTGGTTCTAGGTGTGTTCCTCTGAGAACACTGTCTCACCAAGTGGCCCCGCTAGCTGCAATTGTAACATCCTGTACTTCTACCTGATGCAATATGTGTGCTTTGAGCTTATTGGTTGGGATGATAGAGTTGCACTCGTATCCAACTTCGAATCCTCCTATGCATAATACATTCACCCTGGAACCCAAAGACTACTGGGTATTCACTAACGAAGGGAACACCAATCATCCAATTCTCAGACCCCAAACCTCCATAAGAATGAATGGTGGCCAAAGAATGTTTTCTCAAAATATCCAACATAAATCCTGCTAATGCAGAAATATTTCTCCTAGGGATCCTTTCCATTTCCTCAAATACCTAACGTCCACCATCCTATCTAGAGCCAAGCCAGGTAAGAATATCCCCAAGCGTAGAACGTAACAATGAACCCAGGTGATCCTCACGATCATTCTCATGGGATCTTAGAAAAATAAGATTCCAGTGATGGACGCCATGACTACCTCTTCTAGGCATCCTATACACACCATCCAAGAAAGGAGTCACAACCAAAGAGGCAAAAATTAACCTGCAGATATATAGAGATAAAACACCATACCCATGATTAATCATGCATAGTACATATACATTCAAACAAATAACACCATAAATCACAACATAAGGCCACACAAAGGTCCATCTGGACACAGGGAAATCAACATACCATCCATGAACCAAGAACATATAACCATCTCATATAAATCAAACATCAAAACAGTGGCTTGATGGTGTTAGGTCATACATAAAGTGAGACCATCCAAACAAGACCACTATGACCTATCCCTTATTGTATAAGGTGATTAGCCTCCAAGAAATAGTCATCACACAAAGGTGAGTAGTGGATCCTAGCTGCATAACAACCTCACATACCCCCATCCTCTACGTTTCCTGCGTCTTCTTCCTCATACACACTCACCAAGTACGCCTCATACGTCCTTGGAGAGGAATCACAATACGACACATAGCCAACATTGAAAATAACAAAGATAACAAGCTTAGCCACCAAGTTCATAAAGAAGAGAAAATTAAAGTTCAATTTCAACAGTAAGGCAATAAATGTGCACAAGTTCAACACTAACTCAAATATATAACCTCTAGGGTTATGAGAAAATAAGATCACAAGTCATGGCTAAACCTTCACAATCAAGTATAAACAAAGTGTCGACCCTCACAATCAACTAAAAAATCATCAATAACTAAAAGAAAATTCATAATCTTTAAATTGCACTGTACAACACTATGTGACCAAATACTAGCCACCAAACGAGGAAAGAGGAAACAATGTCCGGCTAGAATGATAATAGCCCTCATGTGATGCGGAATGAGCATGCCATCCACATGACCCAGAGTGTATCCATGACTTATCAAAACTTTGTCACTCGTCCTAGTCATACACTAGTCAAAGAAGGCACGTACTGGTCATATGCCATGTGGCAGTGTATCTGAGGGTATGCGGAAATAGGCACGCACAAATCACGCTCCACATGCGATACCTCATGGAGAAGACATACGCAAGAACTCGTTGAAGCCATAGGTATACATGGATAGGATCTACTCATATGCTACTTGACCAACATGATCAAGGCAACCATGAGGATCCCTCTACAAATGTTTGAGGCCCCATAATGCTCATCGCAAAAGTAGGCTAACAAAGATAATCTCATAATGCACCTTCACATGTCTAGGCACGTGGCATCATGTAACACAAAATCATCACCATCACTATGTCAGAACATAAGTGAGGTGTGGTATCGTACTGCATCATATCAGAATATGAGAAAAAATAGTATATCAAAGCATCATCACCAACACTATGTCAGAACATGAGTGTGGTATGGCATTGTACCTATCACATCATATTAGAGCATGTGCAGATACACTAAATATATAATGCAATACGATAAAATCAATATGGGGCTACCGAGCTTCACCTCTCATACAAATGAGGTTAACTAAACAATTCTAGATCCACACCTCTACAAACATCTAGGCATAACTAACATACCAATGTTGTTGTGCTCAAATCTCTGAGGATTAGGTTAACACTTATGGATCAAGTATGCTGATCCATCATAAAGGAAAGTAGTGGGTACATTTCCTCGAGATTGGTTGAGCTAAGACGCTCTGCACCGCAATATGCATACGCTACACATTCCACCCAAGGAACTTGTGGCTTCTACTATCCCTTCACGGATTGAGGGGCTAGAGAACCAAAAGACAACGAACTACTTTTGGTTACTCTTATATATATAAGTTTCAATCACACATGAGTTGGCCCTCAAATAGGTAACAAACACACAAATACAGACAACAGTATGGTAACTCCCACACCAAAGTGTAACTTTTCCCCATGGATGGGTACCAAGTATAACCATCACATGGATACACAAAGCAAGTATGGGTTTTCACAACACTCAAACAAGATACAGTTACCGATTTTTTACATTTACAGGGGTACAACTACATGCATATTTCCATAGGAACATCAATTTTAACATAACCATGGAATACATATCATAACTTTCCATCTGTAACCTTATATTAGGTTCCATCACTCTACTCTTTTCCACAAATTACATCATGCTAACGTAAAAGCCATGAACATGTGATCACTTAACAATTCCACTAATAGGCTCACAAGGATAACATAGTGAACTCAACATACCCCAAGTACCCAGCGTATGATTCTGGGGCTCTGATACCAAGTTGTAATGCCCTGTCGTGGAACCCAGAAAACGTTATGTCATTCACATAAACACCCAAATATATATTTTTTAAAAGATAACATATGACAACAACAATAAAAAAAAAAAAAAACATTTAAGGGTTCCACAACTATGCTATTAAGTAATAACAACAATACACTACAATAGCCATATAATTAACTTACTCATGAGAAGTCATGTTAGATAAATATATCAATAAGAGTTTACATACAACAATCGAGATTATATCAAATCTCAGAATAATACAAATAGATAAAAGACATCTCATGAACATCATGAGTGTAATATAATGAAGAATGAGATGAGGAAAGAGAAGATGCCCACGCCATGACATGTCCAAAGAACTATGCTCCGCAACCATTGTGCAGTCTAGATCCAACCAAGAAAACCTGTCATAAACAAAATACAGTAGGGGACCCAACGAAGAATGTGGCACGTTCCTCCCAACCGTGTGGAGCTCGAAAGCCCACCCCCCATGCTAGGAGGCATAACAAGTCCTCAAGTCAAACTGACCTCACAAAGAATCAAAATAATAACAAGGTCGACTCACATGACAACTCAAGAATCGAACAAAGACAAACTATAAACTGCAACTAAAGACTCCTAGAGGCGACTCACAAACAAAGTGATCACAAAGTGAACTAGGATAAGAGTTTCATCTCATATACGGGATAGGTTACCCCTACAACCTCTTCAGGGTCTGGCCCCTAAAAGAAGCCACTCTTCCTAAGGTACAAATCCACAAAAGATTATAACAAGAAGACAATCATGCATGAACATAAACTTCTTACACAAGGATTCATAATCAACTCATCCAATAAATATCCATAACAGCATAACTGGCATGGAAAAAATTTTGCAAGTACGTACTCAAATAGACAAGAAATACAATTTTCCCAAACAAGTAATACATAGGCATGCATGCGAGATCCTTGTTTCCACACAAAATCAAGACAAGGTAAAATTTGAGCAAGAATCACAAAATACTAGAACACTAACCTCAAATACAAGAAATAATAAAAGCCAATTTTTTAAAAACATTTACACCAATTTTCCTCAAGAAATAATAATGTAACACCAACATAACATTCAAGTTAAATAATTACACAAACCCTAAAATAATCAATCCTTCACCATTGATATATTTTAAATACAGTCTCTTAAAAAGGATAAACTCATGTATTAATATAGTCAATAACCGAATAGTAAATACATTTGACCATTAACATAAGATTCATATTTTAAAAATTTTCTAACATAATATCATATCTCTAATTACCATAAACATTATATCTAAAATAAATTTACACATTCTTCTATTACTTTAAGCATCTATCCTAATATTCTAATCATGACCAAAGCATTCCATAATTAATTTGTATTGCAAGAGATACCTATTGTATCAATTTAATATTAATAAAATGATATTCCAAACCCTAAACATGTAATATTCTTATTTACTTGTATTCTAATTGAGAATAAGAATATATCTATTCACCTCCTACATTCAAATAGAATATAATTAAATGTATATATATATATATATATATATATATATATATATATTGAAACTATAAGCTATTTTTATTACTTCACTACTAAATAAAATAAATTTCATTTGCTAACAAAATACTTTGCTTTCGCTAACCATACATTGTTGTTACTAAACAATCCGCATATCTTAAACTTATGTTAACTAGTATGAGTCGACCCATGTTAAGAATTTCACCGACCACTTACCAAGTGGTAGACTCGAGTGACTCAAGGCTATCATTCATGCACATGCAGACTGTTGAACCCACCCGATCTCCATTGGTAAGGCCGATCACCAGTTGCAGACCACAAACCGCATGCAGCTATGGACTTATAAGATCTATGTAGGGAGTTTGCAAACAACACATAGCTATAGAAGCTTTGGTTCAATAGATCAGTTACAATAAGGCTCGCAACCTCATACTCCACTAAATACACAGGAAAGGCTCTAAACAAACCTAAAAGTTAACAACAAAAGAATGTCGACAAAGCTATGATGAACTATGGAAAATATGTGATCATGTTTGTCCAGCATGTTCACAAGGTTGTAAAGCTTAAATTGAACTTTTAACAGAAAAATTACCGACTTGATTCTTTGCCTCAGAGGGTAAAGTCTGAGATGCTTACCGTTTCAACTTTTATTAGACAAGGCCTTTCATGTAATTGATATCTTTTTTCGTGGAGTATAAGATGAATATGTTCCAAAAGGAAAAGCTAATAGAGGAACCACAAATGCATTCAGAGAGAAATAAACTTTATCTCATCAAAGGAAAAGCTAAAAGAGGAACGGCATACACATACAGAGAGACATAAATATATCATAACAAACACAAGCATAGACAGGGAACAGTCTTTAAATTCCAAGAAATCTACGTCAAACATACTATGCAAGAAATACCGCTTCTCATAACTGTTAAAATTATCTTAGTTAGTCGATTTCCCACATCAGACAGATCATATAATGCACGAGCATAATGAAAGACTCCTTTTGAAGAGATGACTTTTTGCATCAAGTGTACTCTACAAGAATGCCACAAACCAGTTCGCCATACATTTCAAAACAAAACCTAGTGTTTGCAACTTCTAAGCCCAAGCTCTTAAGAAATCGATGGCCATCCTAAGGTTCAACATACTACAGATTAGAAGAATCTATGCCAGTACGTTATTTATGAAAACATCTATGCTAAGGCTTATACAACACTCAGGTTACGGAATAAGAAAAGAACAAGGCGCGGCTGGGTCGATCATGCAATTCCAATGAAAGACTTAGATATTTCACCAAATCGCGGTAACAAAAAAGATCAATACTTCTCAGCAAAATACATAAATAACCAAAGATCTACACACCCTATACGCAGTCAACAGATAAACAACGTTCGAGAATCAAAAAAATATTATAGAGGAAGATACTGTAACTACAGACTCAGTACATGCATCTGACATTTAAGGAGATTGACCATGTTTCAACTTCTATAATTTGTAACCTCCATCTATAATACTATTTTCATTTTCTACATTTAGTCGAGATATCATTGCATTTATTCTAATTCTAACATGTTTTCATCATTCTATGGTGTAGCAGAGTTTGAAGACAAAATCTTCACATCATAATTTACATGTTCATAATAAATATACTTTGGAATTCAACAAGAAAATAACCTGAGTGCTTTTCCTGGAACGGAGAATGATCACAAGAAATCCTAGCAATTCAAACCTTCAACTTTCGAATATCCCAAAAACTGTGTGTGCGAGAATGATCTTTTTCAAGATTATATCCTTTTTCCATTTTTCCAAAGTTACAACTTTAACTTTTAGTTATAGCATGCAATGCATGCATCAATTAAGCTCAATCGACACAAACATATTAACAAGGTATTTCAACTTTAGATCTCAACCAAAGTTCCATTTTCGAAAATATCAAATTGAATAATGAAATCAATTTAACAATTAAATGCTCTTTTTGAAACAAGATATTTTAATATTTTAATTTAATTACATAATAAACTAACAATAGCTTCTTTAATTTAATTGTATCATTAAATCATATAAAGCAACATTAATATTAAATAAAACATTATAATAATCCAAATTAACATAATATAAGCATTACAGACTCCATTATTAACAAAGGACTACAAGCACGTGACAAACAATTGGCATAACAGGAGGGTGACGACAAATACTCATTATTTTCATAACGATGGCTAAGGAAAGAGGACAATTCTATCTCCCATCGATAATTCCATTGGGTCATGGCACGCTCAGACGTGACAAGCAGGTGGAGTCGATGCCTGTACTTGAAAGCTGCGTAACATTGCACGATTAATCCAACATGCAAAATATGAAAGCATACCGTGAAGAAGAGTCGCGACATAGCAAGGCACTCACTGATGATTACTGCTAGATCGTCTTCTTCACCAACTAACGCAAATATCTAACTAATATAATATCATCATGAATAAAATATAATAGAATAGATAAACATCACAAAATGTCACCTCATGAAGGTCAACATCACATCAAATAATATAGTGTAACATCAAATGAGTTTCATAACCAGTCATGTAAATCATGACATAAAACATGGAAATAACATAATATCAAAGGTCTAACTTCTAACTATGTCTCAAACCAGCTAAAGTAAAAGTGTCATTAGGAGGGTCACTACAAGATGTGCTCTACAAAGTATCACTAATGACATTATGAATTTACGTAGTATAATGATTCAATTATTGTCTGTTTATGCAAGAAATGCTCAAGTCATCTCGATTTAATTATACCTAGATTCTTGTGTTCACTTGCAATATCAAAAATCATGAAAGTAGTACTCAGGTCATCATGGTCTAACTCATACCATCAATGCATGTACTCACTTTCAACATTTTAAAGGCTTAATGATGATAAAAAGCATGATAAAATGACTATTAAGGTGACAATTTTTGCATATGTATTTTTTCATGATTACATTAGGTTGCATCCATGATAGTTTTGCATTGTAGAGTATTTTGTTCCAAAGATGGATAACCAATTCATAAACAATGTTAAATTTTCTTATTAAAACAGATTGAGTATACTTGACATTAACAAAAGCATCATATTTATCATATAGTTGCATAATCATTTCATTAGAGAACATCATTACTATCTCATCATTCACACATTCCATCATATATTTTTCATCATATCATATTTGTCAAATCATCACATCATAAAATTGCATGAGAAAAACTATCAAAAATAAATCTCTGTGTAGCTGCATGTCATTCATCCTTTTATCATATCATAAAGCATACATTAAAAGAAGTATTATTATGATCATCATTCATTCATACATTTCTTGTATCATATATTTACATTATTCATCTATCATTGAAACACCATATTCATAATCATGCATATGGTTACATTATCATGTAATTAGATAAACAAATCATCATATATCTATCGATACATATAAATAATGACATACATCATCACTATTCAAATAATCACTATTGATATTCATCATAGATAAAGCATCATTAATCATAGCATATCACATGATCATTAAATGCATTCATAACATATCATGTAGATCATCACATAACATATAGAGTAGGGAAATTAAATGCATCCATCATAAAACCATATAGAACACATATAGATCGATCAATCCACCGCATATCATATAGGTCTCAAAAACATAATGTCAAGTATACAATGATGTTTGAAATAAAAGGAGATATAACATAAAAAATAGTTGTGAATCAAAATAACCAGAGTATACATCATGTATCATATATCATAAGATCATATCATAAAACTATGACCTGCTACCTCTAGATGGTGCAGGCATCTTTGGGCCAGTACCTCCCCCACCAGACGTACTAGGATCTCTTGAATATCTTTGTGGAGGTTGATTCACACCCTCACTCACAGTCCTAGAATGAGTCCTGCCTGATTGAGACTACATGTAACTAACTCTCTGGTGAGAGGGGACTGTATCATGGTATTGACCCCTATAAAACTCTGCCTCTCTACCCACAGGGAGAACCTCTCTCATATAATCACCCATGGTGGTACCATCTTCTAATCTTTGTCATCTATTTGTGGTAGTTTGTTCCTACTCTGTAACCTATGGGGGCTACATCTCGCTTTGCTATCAAAGTGGCAATCTATGCTTGAGCAGCTGTCAATTGTCCCTATACTTGTGCAAGATCCTATACATGAGCCTAGGCCTGTGTCTGCATATAAGTTTGAGTTTGTGCTAATAAACCTCGTGTCTGTACCAACTACCCCTGTAAGGTTTATTACCTACACCTATAAACTCACAATTTGAGTCTGTTGATGTTGTGATGATACCCCAATGTGCACACACTACTCAGAAGATGCTACTAGTGATCGCCTCTTACGGGGAACCATAAAATCTCACACATCTACATCTCCACCCGACTCACCACCACTATCATCATCTCCACCACTATCCTCCCCCTCCTCATCTCTGCCATTCTCATCTCCCTCATCATCCCCATCACCAACTCCTCCATCACCACCTCCACTATCATCACCTCATTCATCATCCCCCTTGTCGTCATCACTATCCTCCTCCTCCTCCAAAGGTAAGGGCACTGGCTCATTCGAAAAAGTAATCCATGGAAAGGGATGTACAATCAGATACTCTACATAGTCTGTTGTAATAGGTGTCATAGTAATATCAGGATGAATGTCCCAAATATAAAGGTTGTAGAGCCTGGTACTCCTGAACAAAGACATCATATGAGAGACAAGGTCCCCAATCTACAACATCTATCTGTCGATGAGCATAATGAGCAACACCCTGGGGCATGCCCTGCATGATACCTTATTGTCTGAGTACCATCCTCGATAGAAATATCTCCAACACCCAATGAGTTCGACCAATCAGTAGCAATAATTGAGCGAGATATGGCATCTGAATATCATCATCATCCCAATGCTCACAATTGAGATAAGGTTGCCATGTGGCAGCCTCAACATTGTCCAACACTCTCCTCCAATGCTCTAACTTACCCAGTCTAGGCTAAGTAAGATGACCTGTATAAATGTGCACATATGACCTCATGGTTGGTCTTTGTCTTACCATCACTAGACGTGTAACAGCTCCCATGCCCACACCTATAATAATGTAATTGTTAGCAATCAGATATGCACCTCATTAGATTTGCAAAAAATCATACTATCTGTTGCAACATGGAAACTCTTTCTAGATGTGGGCAATCAATAAGAAAAGAGAATCTCTAGAGTGAGTTGGTTCTCCGTATTATGATCCTACTCTAAAGGTCTTTCTTGGGAAAAGGGATAGAGAGTAACAAAATATTAAAATTTATGATTTTGAAATTATTTTCAATACTTGATGGTAACCTAATGATTATTCTGGATTTTCCTCACAAACAGTGTTAAAAAAAACAACACAATCTCACAACCTCTCATGAACAATTTTACATAAATGATTTGCATGAAGATTTGATTTCAAATACGACATGCAACCTATATCCTTGAACTTTTCTACATCAAAAAAACTACAGTCTTAGGATATAACAAGGACTCCTTAAACATAAATCACAAGATAACATCAAACTGAAATTGCAAGTAGACACACAAAATGATAAGTAGGAATGCTTTTTTTTATTCAATTGTAGGAGTATACCCAAATCTCAACTGAGTACAAAGCAGTTTACAAGCTCAAAAAAGTGTAAGAGCAAGAAACCAGAACTGAACTAGAAAACACTAAGTTTTCTTCAAAGATATATCTCTCAAACCCTAATCCAAGCTTAAAGAAAAAGCTCAAGGAAAAGGTCCTAGAAACTGTTCAACAAGTCAACACAAAAGTGAAAAGTCTCACTTTTTGCATGCACAAACTGTCAAGCCTCTAAAAATAGATAAAAATTGCTTTTAAAGCAAAGAGAGCACCTTATATCTCCAACTGGAAACTCAATTCCGACCAAGAAGAAAAGTCAATGCTCAACTGCTAAAAATAGCAAGAAAACAAAACAATTTATAAGGTATTACTTTTGCTTTTGCTTTACATACATGCAGATTTACAATTATTCTATTTTTGCAATTAAAGATTTAAAAATATTTTGCAAACAATACATTATATCTCCAAATACAAATTGATTTTTCTTGGAAAAAATCATAAAAATAATAAGCCATCTCCATTATTACATTTAATTGATTTTCTTCAAAAATCAATTGAAAATATAAGATGCCCAAGGTCTAAATTTTTAAAAAATAAAAAATAATAACCCTCCAAGACCTGATTGATTTCTATAAAATCAACTAAACAATAAATAAATCCTAAGACATTTAGGCATAAGTAAAATCACATCTTAATTGATTTTCTCAAAATCAATTAAAACATCTAAGGCATTATTACTATCCATCTTTTCCTAAGGCATAACACAATTATTGGTTTCTAAAATCAACTGCCTTAAGATATGAATAAGACCCCTTAAAATTATTAACAACTAAGGCTTATGAAATCTTGAGAAATCTCCACAAGGCTTGACCTAGGCATATGATACCATGGTGACATAAAATATTAAACTTAAGACTCAATTTCAAAATGAAACAAAATAACCTACGTTCGAATTTCTCCACTCCATGGCAAAGTCATAAACCTAAATTCAAACTAGGTCAAGATGACAAAACAAGAAGAAACCCTAAAAATCATTTCATTTGCATCTTTCAACTTGGAGACTTTGGCTCTGCTTGGGAAAGAAGGTGTCGCCATGTATGAGCTCAATTTGTAGCTTGGAAAGGCTTTGATAGCTTCAAATTTCTCCTCCATTCTGGTCAACCCCTCTCTGCAACTTGTGGTAAGTTGCTTCTTATGGTATTCATGGCTTCTTCACTATTATTTGGAAGCAATACAAGGTCTTAAGGCTGCAGTCAGTATGCTTATGTCTAATTTTTTTTTCTACTTCACTGTGCCTTCATTCTTATGCTCCATCTATCTGCCATGAAAGATTAAGTCTGAGCAACTTCTTTGTAGTCCAACTTCAAGATTTTAGATAAAATGATGAAGCTATTGTATGGAATTTTTTTGTGCATTATCCTCATGATAGGCCGCAGATATTACATTATTTGATTAATGATTTTCTATGAAGAAACTCACACTCCATGCATTCTTTGCTTTGATTCTAAGATTTAGATGGCAAACTTAAAATGGGTTTTCCTTATTTTCTGAAACAGTAATTGAACCTCCATACTGGGCTTGACCCATGATGCATCTCAGGCATTTTTACTTGAAATTGTAAAACCCATGTGGGTAACCTAGAAATGACACCATCTGCATTTTATTTTTTTAAAACCCCATGTGGGTACATAGGAAATAATGAGAAAATTGTATATTGATGAACAATTTGAAAGTGGATATCTGATATGAAAGAAATTTGTCCTTAAGGAAAATAATTTGTATTCTAGGTCTCTCCAAAATTTGAGCTCGACCCCCCTTCATTGTGTTTCAATTGTATTATGAATTCTACAAAACCCCTATATGGGTAAATACTGCTTTAAAGAGACCACATTTCTGAGACAAAAAAATCATATGGGTATTTGTGAATTCTGAAGAAAATGTGTTTTGCAATAAAATTATCACATGGCTTCCTTCATTTCAAACCTACTGCATTTCATTTGGAAATCCTTTCATGGCATTTGATTAACAACATTTAAGAGATAAAACACATCTAGGTATTTAAAATTCCTGTGCACACTCCATTTCGGCTCTGGCTACTTTCTTTCATTTTCTGAAATGAGTATGTATGTGAACTTTGCTCCATTTACTTTCCAGTTCGTTTCCTTACCTATCAAGGCATAAATTTCATCATATTTGCACTATGTAGAAAGATGCTCTCCTTGAATGAAACACAAACTGCTTTCTGTATAAGACATCTCCATTGATTCTGAAGGAGGACAATTAATAACTTCAATGATAAACAACAAAACACTTCAAATCCCTGTTGCATTCCTCTATCTGGTAGTCTTCATGCATTTTTATGCTTCATTTACCTTCCGTATAATTCACTTTCTTACCTTATCGATTAGTATTCAATTGATGAGGCATATGTATGCCTATTCACTGTCATTGTTAAGAGATAGAACAATGCTTCTCCAAAATAGAAAAATGAAACAACATTTAAAGTGAACAGACTTAAAATAGTAAAACAGTATCATGACAATAGCTCAATTTTTCCAAAAACATAATAGATTGGTAATTCAACTGAAACAGTTCCCAAAGTATCATCCATTTGCAACCTTCATTTCGATACGTTGATTTGACTGTAATAAATGTATGGTAATTTGATTACTCTTTAAAGTTGTAAAGCTGAGAAGAGCAAGGTGATGGTGTTTTTCTCTCTCAACCCAGTTTTAATGTATAAGGGGCAACATGTCGGGCTCTACCCTTGTGGGAGCCCATTTTTCCCCACATGCTCGGTCTTCAATTGATAATCAGCTTCAAGAATTTTCCTATACCTGCACAAGGAAACAAACAGTGTTAGCACAAAAAACAAAGGATGATGATGATTTTTTCTCTCTTTTTCAGTTCATGCCTCTGCTCTTTCCTTTAGTTGTTTCTCTGTATTGCAAGGATTGAAATATATCTCTGTTAGTACGACATGTAGTACTATTCATATCCCAAGCTCTTAATTGACACCCTTTTCAAACTTTTGTAGGTACATTTGGGAGTGGAAGCATTCGAGAGTGAAATCAGAATGGAGCCAACTTTGAGAAACCAACCAAAAACCACCTCAGCCAATGAAGGATATGTCTAATATTATTTTCCTTTTATTTTCAGTTGTATATTTCCTTTCCTATTATGAATGGAAACGGCTAAAACCATGACTTGTGTGGATGTTTAATTTTGTTCTTTCATTTCCATTCTGAAAGAAAAGCATTAAAATGCAAGACTGTACCAACATTTGTATTCTCCCAATCAAATGACATGTAAATATGCATCACTTCATGAAATAAATGAAAGCATTCTGCTTTATCATTTGTATACTCAGTTCTATACTCTATTTGATTTATGCAAAAACATGAATGATACTTTGAATCTCAATTTCTCAAAGCACTTGCACAACTGTCACTTGATGAAATAAAATGAAGTGCAAACAACACTCAAGCATATTCAGAAAGAACTGCATTTTCATTTTAAAACATAAAAATATGTAAATCAGCTCCACCATTTGAGTTGTAGCAAAAAATTGGTAACATTTTGGTGATTTCCGCTAGATGCTTGCCAACTAAGCATAGATCTATTGCCTTTGAAAACTCCATTGGGTGTGGAGTCAAAACTACCCCTTCATGAAACTCAGAAAACTTTGAACAACAATTCAAACAACAGCAAATAAAAAAAAAACAATGTTGAAAGCAAACTAACAGGCCATGATGGCCAGCAAAACATGCGCAACAGCGCTTAGGGAAAGAAAAACTATTGAAAGAAATGTGTGTAACACACTTATTTGTAACAACTACTCTATTTATTTACAAGATAGAACTTATCTTAGAGGAAACACTTGAGGTGGATCCCATTAACTAGGATAAACAACACCTCTCCATTCAGCTTAGAAAGTTGGAAAACGTTGTGTTCCTTGCACTCTGTGATCACATAAGGCTCATCCCAAATTGCATCGAACTTGGAATGTTGTCTAGGTCTGCTCTTGTATTCATTCCACTTGAAGACCAGATCGCCAATGATGAACTCTCATGGTCTTGCCTTCTTATCAAAAGAGATCTTCATCTGATCTTGATGCATCTCAAGTTGTTTTAAAGCTTCCCTTCTAGTTTCCTCAATCTCTACCAGCTCTACAAACCACACTTCAAGAGGTTGTTCATTCAATAATTCTAGCTCTTTAGCATAACTTAAAGTCGGCAATTCAATAGAAATAGGTAGCTTAGCTTCTTTTCCATAAGCAAGTACATAAGGAGAACAACCAGTGGCCCTTTTAGGAGTCACTCTGTCAGCCCAAAGAGCTAACTTAAGCTTTTCATGCCATGTTCGTTGATTGTCCTCGATAGTCTTCTTGATTATCCGGATCAAATTCTTATTTGTAGATTCTGCCTACCCATTTCCTTGCCGATAATAGTTAGAAGATGTATTTAAATAAATGTTATTTCCAACTGACCAATCAGAAATTCTTAAACCAATGAAGGCCAAACCATTGTCAGAAATTATTGAATTTGGAGTACCAAATCTCGACACTAAATCTTGATAAAAATTAAGCACAAAAGTCTCATTTGCTTCCTTTAAAGCAACTGCCTCGGTCCATTTAGTAAAATAATATGTGGCGATAAGTATCCACTTATGAAACGCGCTTGAAGTTGGGTTTATTGGCCCAATAAAATCTAAGCCCCACTTAGCAAAGGGTTGTTCCACTTGAATCAGATGCAGAGGTAGCACTGCAAGCTTCTATTTCCCTGAAAATAGAGCACACTTCTCAATTTTTCGGACCCAAGCAATAGCATCCTTGAGCATATATGGCCAATAGTAACCAGCCCGCATAATTTTTTCAGGGTTGTTCTTGTAGCAAAGTGGCCTCTTGAAGGCCCATCATGAAATTCTGCTAAAAGCTTATCAACTCGGTCAGGTTCAATGCATCTTAATAAAACACCCTGAAAATCTCTTCTATACAGAATGCCATCAATAATTGCAAAAGGAATAGACTGTAATCTGTAATACCTCCTTTTCACTCTATCTAGACCTTCGGGAAACTTGCTAGTTTGCAAATAATGCATCATTTGTTGCACCCAAGTAGCAGCAGGAACTAGAAAAATAGCTGCATCATCATTGTTTACCACTGTACCAACTTTTTCAGCTTATTCTAAGCTGCTACCCATTGCATTTTTTGTAATCTGTTCACACAAACCCTTACCTCTAAAAAGCTTGGTTATTTTAATATCTATGTCAACCTCCATGACCTTGGTTATCCAACCAGCACGCTTATCATTAATTTCATGGTTCAACAAGAAATCTTTAATGGTTGAATGTGCAACCAACAGATGAATTTTGTTATTTGACAGCATATGTCTGAACTTTTTTAAGCTTCTTACAATAGTAGAAACATGCTTCTCAACAAAGGAATACTTTACCTCATAATCATGTAATACCTGGCTAAAAAAAGCTACAGGTTGCTCCAAACCTTCATCGTTCTATTGGCAAAGCATAGAAAAAATAGTATCAACTCCTCCAAATGTGTAAAGAATGAAATCTTTGTTGTACTTTGGATTAATGAGGGTAGGGGCAGTTGCGAGAGCTTCTTTGATTTGATCAAATCTTCTTTTACCTTCCTTGGTCCAAGCGAAAGGCATATTCTTTTTAAGCATAAGAGTGAGAGGTTGCATCAAAGCTGCAATATTTGGTATGAACCTCCTCACAAAATGTATTCTTCCAAGAAAGCTTTGTAAGCCTTTCTTGTGAGCTGGAAATGGTAATTCAAGAATTGCAGAGATTCTTTCAGAGTCTATGGAAATACCCTACTTCGAAACAATGTGACCAAGTAGTTTACCTTCGTGTACAAAAAATATACACTTTGGGTTGAGAGACACTCTGAACTCCCTGCATCTGTGAAAAATCTATTCTAAATGATCAAGATGTTCGTTAGCATTTCTGGAAAAAACAATAATATCATCGAAATATACCAGAACGATCTTTTTCATGAGGTCGTGAAAGGCCATATCCATCGCTCGTTGAAAAGTTGCTCCAACGTTGGATAAGCCGAAAGGAATCCTTTTATAGGCCATCGTGCCCCACTTAGTCATGAATGTTATTTTGAATTGATCCTGTTATTTTACCAGAATCTGGTTATAACCTGAGTAACCATCTAGCAAAGAAAATCTATTAGAATCGGAAACCACTTGCAAAATTTGCTCCATGGAAGGGAG
>CM021102.1:514472199-514602344 GCA_007115665.2 Sequoiadendron giganteum
TGAGTTGGCTACGAGGTCTCTGAACCATTACAATGCTTTCCCCTTGAGTGATGTAGCCAAGAGCCTTAATGCGACGTTCTCCTGCGTGATATTGTGAACCGAGCATAAGGTAGCCACATCACGAATGTGCTCCACCGATGTTGTGTGGTCCTCTCCAATGAAGAATGACAGGCTTCTAAGGGCTGCAATTGGGATGTCATCATGTTGAGCAATGTCTAATGGACTACCTCCATTAAAAGGTGCAAATGGGTGTTGCCTTGGCATTGCCATTAGCGGTATTTGTGATATTGGAACTGGTATTCCTGGTGATAAAACCAGAGAACTGAAAATAGGAGGTGATTATTTTGACCTCACTGGCGTCTCAAACAACCTCCTTGTTGTTTTGCCAACTCTTCATGGCAAGGACAACTATTGGTATCAGAAAGGAGCAACACTTGATTTGGTTTGTACCTCTCTCATGCACAGGCTACACTAGGTATGCATGTAAAATTAGAAGCTGGAGTCACCAGGTATATTCAACAAGCCTCCAAAAGGCTGAGAAACCTGCTGCATACACCAAACAACAAATTTAAAACATTAAAACTTCTTTGAAACTGATTTTCAGAGTCCCACAGGGCGTGCCAAAAACTGTTAGCAATCAAATATACAACCCATCATATTTGCAAAAAATCAAACTATCTGTTGCAACATGGAAACTCTTTCCAAATGTGGGAAATCTATAAGAAAAGAGAATCTCCAGAGTGAGCTGGTTCTCCGTATGATGATCCTATTCTAAAGGTCTTTCTTGGGAAAAGGGATAGAGAGTAACATTTTATTAAAATCTATGATTTTGAAATGATTTTCAATACTTGATGTTAACCTAATGATTATTCTGGATTTTCCTCACAAACAGTGTTAAAAAAAACAACACAATCTCACAACCTCTCATGAACAATTTTACATAAATGATTTGCATGAAGATTTGATTTCAAATATGACATGCAACCTGTATCCTTGAATTTTTCTACATCTGAAAAACTACAGTCTTAGGACATAACAAGGACTCCTTAAACATAAATCACAAGATAACATCAAATTGAAACTGCAAGTAGACACACAAAATGATAAGTAGGAATGTTGTTTTTTATTCAGCTGTAGGAGTATGCCCAAATCTCAACTGAGTACAAAGCAGTTTACAGGCTCAAAAAAGTGTAAGAGCAATAAACCAAAAATGAAATAGAAAACACTAAGTTTTCTTCAAAGATATATCTCTCAAACCCTAATCTGAGCTCAAAGAAAAAGCTCAAGGAAAAGGTCCTAAAAACTATTCAACAAGTCAGCACAAAAGTGGAAAGTCTCACTTTTTGCATGCACAAACTATCAAGCCTCTAAAAATAGATAAAAACTACTTTTAAAGCAAAGAGAGCACCTTATCTCTCCAACTGGAAACTCAATTCCGACCAAGAAGAAAAGTCAATGCTCAACTGCTAAAAATAGCAAGAAAACAAAACAATTTATAAGGTATTGCTTTTGCTTATGCTTTACATACATGTAGTTTTACAATTATTCTATTTTTGCAATTAAAGATTTAAAAAATATTTTGCAAACAATACCTTATATCTTCGAATACAAATTGATTTTTCCTGGAAAAAATCATAAAAATAATAAGCCATCTCCATTATTACATTTAATTAATTTTCTTCAAAAATCAATTGAAAATATAAGATGCCCAAGGTTTGAATTTAAAAATAATAATAATAATAATCCTCCAAGACCTGATTGATTTCTATAAAATCAACTAAACAATAAATAAAGCCTAAGACATTCAGGCATAAGTAAACTCACATCTTACTTTAATTGATTTTCTTGAAATCAATTAAAACATCTAAGGCATTATTACTCTCCATCTTTTCCTAAGGCATAACACAATTATTGGTTTCTAAAATCAAATGCCTTAAGATATGTATAAGACCCCTTAAAATTATTAATAAATAAGGCTTATGAAATCTTGAGAAATCTCCACAAGGCTCGACCTAGGCATATGATACCATGGTGACATAAAATATTAAACTTAAGACTCAATTTCAAAATGCAACAAAATAGCCTACGTTCGAATTTCTCCACTCCATGGAAAAGTCATTAACCTAAATTCAAACTAGGTCAAGATGACAAAACAAGAAGAAACCCTAAAAATCATTTCGTTTTTATCTTTCAACTTGGAGACTTTGGCTCTTCTTGGGAAAGAAGGTGCTGCCATGTATGAGCTTGATTTGCAACTTGGAAAGGCTTTGATAGCTTCAGATTTCTCCTCCATTCTAGTTGACTCCTCTTTGCAACTCATGGTAAGTTGCTTCTCATGGTATTCATGGCTTCTTCACTATTCTTTGGAAGAAATACAAGGTCATAAGGCCATGACCAGTATGCTTATTTCTGATTTTTTTTTTCTACTTCACTGTGCCTTCATTCTTATACTCCATCTGGCTGCCATGAAAGCTTAAGTCTGAGCAACTTCTTTGTAGTCCAACTTCAAGATTTTAGACAAAATGATGAATCTATTGTATGGAAATTTATGTGCATTATCCTCATGACAGGCCGTAGATATTACATTATTTGATTAATGATTTTCTATGAACAAACTCGCACTCCATGCATTCTTTTCTTTGATTCTAAGATTTAGATGGCAGACTTAAAATGGGTTTTCCTCATTTTCTGAAACAGTAATTGAACCTCCATATTGGGCTCGACCCACGATGCATCTTAGGCATTTTTACTTAAACTTGTAAAACCCACATGGGTAACCTGAAAATGACACCATCTATATTTTATTTAAAAAAAAAAACCCCATGTGGGTACACAAAAATAATGAGAAAATTGTATATTGATGAACAGTCTGAAAGTGGGTTTCTGATATGAAAGAAATTTGTCCTTAAGAAAAATAATGTGTATTATGGGTCTCTCCAAAATTCGAGCTCGATCCCCCTTCATTGTGTTTCAATTGTATTGTGAATTCTGCAAAACCCCTAAATGGGTAAATACTACTTTAAAGAGACCACATTTCTGAGACAAAAAAATCATATGGGTATTTGTGAATTCTGAAGAAAATGTGTTTTGCATTAAAATTCTCACATGGATTCCTTCATTTCAAACCTACTGCATTTTTTTTGGGAATACTTTCATGGCATCTGATTAACAACATTTAAGAGATAAAATACATTTGGGTATTTAAAATTCCCGTGCACACTCCATTTCAGCTCTGGCTACTTTCTTTCATTTTCTGAAATAAGTATGTATGTAAACTTTGCTCCATTTACTTTCCAATTCGTTTCCTTACCTGTCAAGGCATAACTTTCATAAGCTTTGCAATGTGTAGAAAGATGCTCTCCTTGAATGAAACACAAACTGCTTTCTGTATAAGACATCTCCATTGATTTTGAGGGAGGACAATTAATAACTTGAATGATAAACAACAAAACGCTTCAAATCCCTATTGCATTCCTCTATTTGGCAGTCTTCATGCTTTTTTATGCTCCATTTACCTTTCCTATCATGCACTTTCTTACCTTATCAATCAGTATTCAATTGATGAGGCATATGTATGCTTGTTCACTGTCATTGTTAAGAGATAGAACACTGCTGCTCCAAAACAGAAAAATGAAACAACATTTAAAGTGAACAGACTTAAATCAGTAAAACAATATCATGACAGCAGCTCAATTTTTCCAAAAACATAATAGATTGATAATTCAACTAAAACAGTGCCCAAATTATCATCCATTTGCAACCTTCATTTCGATACATTGATTTGACTATAATAAATGTATGGTAGTTTGATTACTCTTTTAAGTTGTAAAGCTCAAAAGAGCAAGGTGATGGTATTTTTCTCTCTTATCCCACTTTTATGTATAAGGGGCAGCATGTCGGGCTCTACCCTTGTGGGAGCCCATTTTTTCCCACATGCTTGGTCTTCAATCGTTAATCAGCTTCAAGAATTTTCCTATACTTGCACAAGGAAAAAAACAGTGTTAGCACAAAAACAAAGGATGATGATGATGTTTTCTCTCTTTTTCAATTCATGCCTCTGCTCTTTCCTTTAGCTGTTTCTCCATATTGCAAGGATTGAAATATATCTTTGTTAGTACGACATGTAGTACTATTCATATCCCGAGCTCTTAATTGACACCCTTCTCAAACTTTTGCAGGTACATTCGGGAGCAAAAGCAGAATGGAGCCAGCTTTGAGAAACCAACCAAAGACCATGTTAGGCAATGAAGGATATGTCTAATGTTATTTTCCTTTTATTTTCAGTTGTATATTTCCTTTCCTATTATCAATGGAAACGGCTAAAATTATGGCTTGTGTGGATGTTTAATTTTGTTCTTTCATTTCCATTACGAAAGAAAAGCATTAAAATGCAAGATTGTACCAGAATTTGTATTCTCACAATCAAATGACATATGTAAATATGCATCACTTCATGAAATAAATGAAAGCATTATGCTTTATCATTTGTATACTTAGTTTTGTACTCTATTTGATTTATGCATAAACATGAATGATACTTCGAATCTCAGTTTCTCAAAACACCTGCACAACTGTCACTTGATGAAATAAAATGAAGTGCAAACAACACTCAAGCATATTCAGAAATAACTGCATTTTTACTTTAAAATATAACAATATTTAAATCAGATCCACCATTTGAGCTGTAGCAAAAATTTGGTAATAGTAACACCTGCTGACAAACTACGACCTCAGAGGTAGATTACCAAATGTATATATGTTAAAGATGGGAAAGCATACACATGCCCCATGCATAGGTGGTGCCAAGAACAATAATACTCTCTAATGCACAACCCCAACCAACAAAAAATCCCTTTGACCTGCGATTAGGACAAAGGAACCCTCCAATGAAACCGGCAAGAACTGAAGGCAGGGTAGCATAAGCATCAACCATCTAATGCCATGAAATCTCATACCCACAAATATGATCATCGTGAAAAACTGTATGGAAAGAATCAGTCCCACCTTGCTCTATAGAATCATATAACACCAGGTCACCAACGACAAGAATCCTTAGAATCTTCCATACATCCTCAGGAGTGACGGTCATCTCACTAGTAGGAAGGTGGAATGTATTATGCTCACTATGCCACCTCTCTGCTAGGGTTGTTAGGAGACCCCGATTAATCCTAATTTGGGGCATATATAAGAGAGACGCCAAACCACAATGTGTAATCACAACTATCTCAGGCTACACTAGTTGTGGTATCAAATTGAAAGTCCTAAGAAACCACTCATGAACCTAGAGGTTCGTCAAAGCCTCCTATCATCACAATTTTTTTGAAAGTCAGGAATCTTTGGTCAAATCATAAAAAATCAACCAGCCTATCAAATCTAAATAGCTCTGGTGAGACTTTGGTCAAATCTCATGAGCAATCATCAAATCAAACTCGCCTATCATGAGGTCAATCATCAATCTTAAAAATTGTATCTTGCCTATCATGAGGTCAATTAAATCAAATTAACCTTGCCTATCATGAGGTATATCAGTCAAACTATAATTATTCCTCACCTATCATGAGGTTAATTGTCGTCATCAATCATCAAACCTCACCTATCATGAGGTTAAACATCATCTACTCTACGAAGATCATCAATCATATCAAACCAACGACTGACATGATCAAAATTTGATAAAATCAAGGACAAAATTGACGAAATACAACATTCTGACTTAGATGCGCCAAAACAGTGCTACAACATTCCATGCACCATTTTAGTAGGTCAAAGCACTAAAATAGGTGGTCAATGTGCTAAATTAATGGATGCACCATTTCATTTGACCTACGCGCTAAAATAGGCGTCTTATGTGCCACATCAGCCTACGCGCTAATTTAGGATGTCAATGTGCTAAATTATCTGACCTAAGCACTAAATCAATGGACACACTATTTCATCCTATGAACGCGCTAAAACATCTATCCAATGTGCTAATTTGGTGAAGTGCTAAAACAACAATCCTAAGTGCCACTTCGGGCCTCTAATGCGCTAAAAGAATTCAAAATTTTGAAAATCGAATTAAACGCACAAAATTCAAAATGCACGAAAAACAAAGAGGTTCATGGGAACGTACTGGAGGTCCATAAGTGGTGGGGCGGTTGTGTCAACACACACGCTTGAAATGGTGAGTGTGGTAAGGAATTGGCATTTTACTCCAAATTTCTCAAAATCACTCTCTCTCAAATTTTGAAAACTCAACATGCACAAATGAATTCAAAATCACCATTTTTAGGTTTTTAATAGGTTAATTAAAGGAATTTTAGTGGGATTTATTTAATTTATTTACTGGAGGATTAATTCAACTTCATCACAAGGGAATTTTCACAACTATTTGTCAGAAGATAAATTATTTCATCATCAAATCTTTATCAAATCATCAAAAATTCATGATAAAATAAAATAAAATTGAAAAAATAAATCAATAATAAAAAAACCAAAAAAAATCAAAAATTCATCATTTAATCTCCCGAGGGAGCATATATCCATCATCACAGCAAAATCAACATCTGGGGCATAACTGAAAAAAAAAATCGTCGATACTAACAACAACAAAATTTTCTTTGAAGTAATGTATATAAACACATCACTTCAAAGAGGGACAAAATGTTTACACCTAAAAATGGTCTAGATAATCTAATTAATTAAATATAGTTTATTTGATTAATTAACCTTTAATTCTTCTATTATTAAATAAATAGAAATATTTATTTATATATAGTTCACTATTAATTCTTCAATCTCTATTATATTATTTCTTCCTAATTAAATAAACAAATTTGATACTTTGTTTTTATTTAATTATCTTTATTAAATTCTTCTATCAATTATCATATTTGTTCCATATTTATTTAATAAACATAGACATCTAAAGTTTGTTTTATTAAATTAAATGTTTTCTTTCCTAAATTGAATAAATCTAAATATTCAATTGAAATATATTCTACAGCTAATCATATCTACCTACCAAATTAGATATGATATGTCTAATTAATTCATCTCAACCTTCGTAGGAAAATTTGGAGACAAATTTGTAGGCAACTCCTTCATCTTCTTCCATCGATTCTTGCTATTATTTGGTCAAGTATTTTTGTGGGGAGGAACAATCTCCATAATCAGCTCAGAATCCTTCATCCTTCACTATTGAATCCTCGGGATTGAATCCAGACCTTTACCTTGCTGCCCCTTCACAAAAATGTTGTTGAGAATCTATAAATATAGCCCCGTTGTACGAGAAAATGATCCCAACTTTGTGCAATCTTACTCTGCATGAATATCATTTAAGAAATCAAGCATATTATTTAGCAATCATCAAAGGAATAGCAATAGAATTATCATAGCAATCATAATCATGGCTTTTCATTTAGCCACATCTTAGTTTACAGTAGTTTCTTTTATCAGCTTCATGTCAATTTAGATTACAATATCATCACCATATCATTTAGCAATCATCATATAGGATTATATTTTTGTATTTTATTAGCATCTCATTCTCTACATTGGCATTTTAACAGTCACAATGCTTACAAAATCTGAGAGCCCTGTGATTTAATAAATCTTTGAAGATAGAGAGCAATATGATGCTTTTAGGAGTTTCACTGTTTTAATTAGATTAATATCTTATTAATTCTCTTGATATAGTGTCTTATTAAGAAGTGTTTAGTTATTTTACTTATTTACTTATTCCACACTTACAACTTGCAACCTAAAGGTAATGTAATTTCTTGTAAAAAAGGGGGCAACTAGTACAATAGGTGACTTATATCATAGAAAGGTTAGAGGCACTTGCAATTTTATTTGATATTTAGACATTTAAATTATCTTAGATTTATTATGAGATGTAGATAGTAGGAGGTCAACTAGTGTTTGTGTTTAGTTTGTTTAGTGGTGGGGATGGGAGAGTGATGTTAGATAAATTTAATAATATGAAGAATGTTGCAAATATGTTAAAAAATCTAATAAAAATAATTAGGTTTAGATAGTGTGATGAAACTATTAGTGTCACATCCCCTAGTAAATAGTTCACAAATATGATTGTTAATGATCTTATTGTGTCAAAGACCTATAATATGAAGGGTTTGTTGTTACTACCAACTCTAATGCAACTAAAAATAGAGATAATTGTCACACCAAGGTCATACAATTTTAATAAAATCCTACCTACATTACCCAAAACTAATTATTGAACATCTTTTAGTACTTTTGCAACCCTTCCAAGTAGAATCATCAAGTATATCTAAAATATTTCTACTATTATTTAAATCAATATGTATACTATAATTAAGATACCTAAAATATCTAAGAATGCAAGTTATTACATTTTGTGTACATGGAAAGGGTTCATATGTTGAGTTGTATAAGTGCTTCTACATCAAAAATTTCTAGAGGATGACATATTTGTCATAATTCATCTAGGTATTTTATGTTATTTACCTTTAATAAATGGGGTGGAAATTATAAATAGTTTTGAGTTCGATCTATATGTCATTGGTTTATTAAGTTTAGGGTTTAGGGTTTAGGGTTTTAGGTTTATGTTTTAGGCTTTAGGGTTTTAGGTTTAGGTTTTAGGGTTTAGGTCCTAGGATTAAGGGTTTTAGGGTTTAGGTCCAAGGATTAAGGTTTTTAGTTTTTAGGTTTATTTTTTTGGAACATAGGGTTAGGGTTTTGATTTCTAAGTTAATGTGTCCAATTTAGGTTAAATTCTAGTTAATTTAGGTTTAGTTTTTATGCTTTTCAATTTACAATGCAATATTTTTGGTTTCATTGATGTTTTTGGTTTTTTAAATGCAATTTAAAAACTATAAAATATTGAATGTAAAACAAACAAAACAAACAAAAACTAAATAACAGTTACAAAATAGAAATGTAACATATAAAGAAAAAAAATAGAATTCAACCAACTTGGAGGTCGCTGAGGTCGGTTGTGTCGATGGGAGGAGGTGGTGTAAGGACCGAAAAAAAAAACACATTTACTAATTTCATCCTTTAGTTTCCAAGATAATTTAATAAAATAAATTAATTATAAAAAGTGTTGAATAATAAAAAGTAATTTAATTACTTTCATCGCTAGATTCAAATGGAATAGCAGACATCACTAAATCAAATTAAATTAAAGCAAGATCGTGCCTTCATTAGTTTTAGCCATGTAGGCTTACACAAGAATTATAATCTCAACAATATATTTAAATTCTAATACTGTAATACAAAATTTAAGGAAATAACAAGATCATAAATGTATCCACAAAGAAACCATAACAAAAATATTTTCATGAGTGGAAAACCCTCGTAGGGATGAAAAACCACTCGTAAAAGTGCCTCACTAGCTTAATGAAATGCCTTTTTGGTGGTGCCTTACTGGCTACAAAATCTTAATGGTTAAAAGATGCCTCACTACAAATGATCATACTGTCTCATTGACATGACCATTCATTCCATACTTTTGGATATCATGATTATCCCACATAATCAGGAGCATAAGGAATTTCTTTTACAAGTTACAAAAGTCCATAAGCAACACTTTCAAGTTTCACCAATGTATCATCCTTGCATATGAAATTAAGGTAATGCCAACCTATCATGAATTGCTCCCAAATATTTGCATATAAGACCATTCTACCCCCCATGATCTCTCAAATGTCACAAAAATATGTTGAAAGCCATAATCCATTCATATAAAGCTTCATGAAAGTAATTCTAGGCCTACTAGATCACACACATGCCTATGCAACAAGAATGCTTACTTTTAAACTCAATGATTCATAGAGGTTTCATCCATAATAAAATAATACTACAAAAGAATTAAGATGGTAAAGCTCATGTATGTATGTGAAAACATATATAAGCTAATGAATATATATATAAGTATACATACTTATGCAAATAAATCTCAAAATCAACTAAGTGAGGAAAAATCCTAATTTCTCTGTACATGTATAATGACCCATAATTCATGAGAAAAGTTCATCATTGAAACTAACTTTAATAAAGAAGGGTATGATTCAACATTCATTTATCTTTTTTATTCATAACAAAACATCCACAATATCATTTAACTAAATCTACAAAGTATACAAATTAATATCTATTTATTTCCATACCCTATTTTATCCATTGCTTTGAAAGAGATAACGTTACTTTTCTTGCTAATGTAATGATCTCATAAAGTGAATAAATATAAGATTCAATTCTTTCTAGAAGTAATTCTCTACCCAAAAGTTATTCTATGTCAAATTAATTTTTAAAGATAAAACTCACCCATTCCTTTTATTCACTATATATATGTCTATCATTATTAGTTTCCATAATATAAGATTATAAACCAAGTCCCTGTTTAAAGTACCATTTATTCTCTTGAATTTCTCTTAACCACTATGCAAGAAACACCAAAGAAACTCACATACTAACAAAGTATTTCCAAGAACATTTGTACATTCCAAGTAGGATAAAAGTAAATCGTGTATATAAAATTAACTACCTTAAGAGCTCAAAATAAATCCAATGACTAGAAGCAATTAAATGCAAATATGTAGGTCGTTCTATTTTCTCACAAAGAATCCAATGATTTGTTTCTAATTTTAAAGGTTTAACAAAAAATTAAAGATTTATATTTTCAGGTAAGGAATATATTTACATTTAAGAAAATAAAACTTACCCATTCATGAATACGCTTAGGTATATATTCAATAGAACATCAATTAAAAACAAGAATCCATCACTCTCAATCAGATTTTTATAACTATTCTTTTCAAGGTTTATTTCTAGCTCTTACACATAATGCACATATATATAAGTATGTATATATATATTTATATATATTCATATTATTTATATGTATAACTATATATATATATATATATATATATATATATATATATATATATATATATATATATATATATATATAGATAAACATAATGTCACATTACAAGTCAAGTAATTTCAAGTTTCAATATATTACATGCAACAAAAAGAATATACACTACCTAGGCGATGCATCTCACAACCATATACATTCAATTATATATATTTTTTTTTTTAAGTTTTAAATAAATAATCCTACATAATATATATATATATATATATATGCATATATATATGTATACATATATGCATATATATATATATATGTGTGTGTGTGTGTGTGTATATTCATGGGTATATATATTTATTTATTTACTTCTGAATAACAACTATACATTCAACATTTTAGATAAATGTAGTGAATAGATGCCTAAAGCTATGTTGATGAGTGGCCAACATGGAATTAACTACTAATTTTAGAGAGTTTTGAAAATTTTAGAGAGAAATACAATTTACATTGGGCTGACACCTCCCCATTGGGGAGGTGTTTCCTATGGAGGGAAGCGCCCTCTCCACAGGCTACGACCTGTGGAGGGCACTGCCTCCATAGCACAACCCTCTCCCTATAGGGAAGGACGCGGTTGTAAAGGCCCTGAACTGTTGGACTAACTGCCAGCATCTCCCTTCGGGTAGGTCAATCTTTTGGTGCAACGACAAGGCCAACATGAACTTCCCCTTTAAAATTTCATATAGAGACCTTCAATAGAATACAATGATTCATTAGTATATCACGATTTCAATTTAAATATATAAGTATTATATATTTAAATATATATATGTATATATATTCGGTATGGTATATATATATTTAAATATATGGTATTACCAAAATCTGAATTGATATTTTTAATCAAAAACACAAATGGAAATCTCCATCCAGTGTAAAAATATTCAGTACATGGAATTGCATAAATATTTATATATATTTATATGTATATATATATAAATGGATAGAAATAATGTTCAGATTGTACGGCTATGATAATGAATTCCATACAACTAGCACTCAAATACAGTGACTTTGCACAAATGGGTTCAAAAGAAATACAATCTTTTCACAATACAGACAATTTTTCACACAAATTGCAATTGAAATACATTGGAAAGGATTTAAAAACTTGGAAAATGCTTCAAATGGGGTATCCTCTTCTTGCTTTCTTTTTTCCTGTGTTTGATCTTTCTAGAAATCACTTTTGAAGATTTATTTTCCTCTTCTTCTTCTACTTTTTCCTGCACTCTCCTCTTTCCTTCTTGCCACTGTTTTATTTTACTATGCTCCAGAAAACTCTACCCCAACATCCATTCTTTTTCTTTTAGTTATTGTTTTTGCAGAAAATTATAGATCAAGAAGCCATGTTGTGTTTCCGTTACCCTTTTCCCCTTTTAAAGATTTCCTTTAGTTTTTGCAAAAACCTAAGCTTGAAAATAAAAATAATAATGTTTATTTTCCATGCACTATATTTATCCTAGCCATTAATAAAAATACCATTTCTAATTTAAAAAAATGAATATCTATTATGAGTAATTAATAACGAAATATCTTTATTGCAATTTAAATATTTATTCAAAATTGTTAGCCAAGAAGTAACATTCAATTGCAATTAAAATAATTATTCTAAATTGCAACACATTATCACTTATGTGCAAAAATAAATTCTCTATTTAAATATAGTTAATTCTTTTATTCATTTGCTCTTTTATTTCAACACAATTTAATTTAATTGTTTATTGTAAAATATGAACAATAAAAATAGGGGTTGTGACAGGTGGTGGAAAAAAATTGGTTGAATTCATCCCTCTGAAACGCATGTGTGATCTCTGCTCTCTCTTAGGTGTGACTAAAATGAACTGTGAAAATGAATTACATAGTCATTAATTTACAAAATTAAATAGCTTTACAAAACGCGTATGCATTTTAGGCTGCGTACCTGAATCTAAATGCATACGCGTTTGGATTCAAGCTAGGGTACCCGAACCAAAGCACGTACGTGTTTTTTAAAAACACATATGTGTTTCTTGCAATTTTTTTAATTTTGGCTGAAGCTTCCCCTCTTCGTGGATACAACTTCTTTCTTTTACCCGAATGTTATTTTGTTGATTCATTAATTGTCTCACAATCATGTCGAGTAAGAATATTCCCTTCTTTAACTAACCAAAAGAATCATCAAATTATTGAGTTCTCACTTGATCTTGTAGATAATTTTTTACTACACCATTCCACAATATTGGAAAAACTCTTATGAGTGTAACTGGTTATCACTCCCTCAAAAAAATTCTATTATATTTTATACTATCATCTGCATGTCTGTATACAATATGAACAAAGATTGCCACATGCATGGAATTGTTATTTATATATATATAAATAAAAGGAAAAAAGCTGACTTAATATATGTATGTAATAATAAAAAGGTTACAATAGTATTTTCATTTTAGCCATAGTCTAAAATATCTACTATACAATAGCATGTAGATTTAGCAATCATTTTCCCCATCCAAAATGATTATCAACACTAACAAAATTTTATATGCCTATATACTATTTTGCTCCTTGTATTCCTATACAAAAATACATATCTGCAAAAAAGTGCTCTAGAATGCTTGTTCTTCATATGCCAAATACTTTTCCATATAACTTATACTCTGGTATCTTATAAGTAGTTTCAAAAAACATTTAAAATTTAGACATAAGTATTTCATACTCCAAAATACTTGAGATTTCAAGCATTACCAACAAAAGAACTGCCCACACCTTCTCCTTTCTCCATTATCTAATATGTTGGTGGTGTAGAATTAGTCTTTGCAGTGATGTTCAAATCTAGCACTTGAGGAGCTAACCTGACTTGGTGTGCTACCCTGTTACTTTCTTCAACTTGTGAACCTGCAGACTTGGTCACCTCTCTTTGCTTGTTGGAGCTCATTGAATTATTATATTGAGATTGAATTTCCTCTTATTGAGAAAGAGTATAGTTTTTATACAAATTCAACTGTTGATAGTATAGTTCCAATTAAAAATATGTTTTTACATGCGTGAAATTATCCATAAATCCATCAAATATATTGAGAGTGTTTTACATATTTGGGTACAATCTTATCTTTAAATTCTTTAATGAATGCATGTGCATTAATTTTTTCTATGACTAGCTCGCAACATTTTCCAAATTTTCTATCCTTTAAAGAATATTCAACATTTTTTAATCTTTTCACATCCACTAATTGTTGTCCAAAATAAAGTGAACTACTTTCGTGTATAAATTCTCCTAATAATGAAATGCTTCCACATCTATTGCATTGTCTATAAATACATGCATTTAAATAAAATAAGTGTCCATTAGATGTTTCACAAAACAAGCCTATTATAAACTCATTGATTATTCGAGGTGGCATATTAATACCACATTCCTACATAATTTCATTAGTATGCAAATTATATCAAAAAATGTAATGCCCCGCCACGTAACCCTAGAGGAAGACACAAACACAACGAAAGTGCAACATTTTTTTTTTAAAGTGTAATTAATAACAAGTAAAGTGAACTACACTAACGCATACATCCTCTAAGGTACGTGACAACATTTACATTTGAATCCCATAACATATAAAAATAAACTAATCCATAGCATATAAAATAATACTCATGAAATATAGAGCATACATCCAATAACATTAACTCATCTCATAAGATACAAATTGCATTAAGAGAATCATTCATAGATTACATTCATCTAGTAAATCAGTTACAAAGCTCATTTCCAAAATGAGGTAGATCATACAATAATGTTACAATTACAATGATACAAGAATCCTCCTTGAATACAAATGAGGAGTAGTACAAATAAAAAGTATCCAACTGATACAATAGAACATAAGATAAGGTATAAAGTAATAGGTACATGCGAGCCGTCCAATCTGGAAGATCCCACCATCATGAACATGAAGTGGGAACCCAACGGTATAAGGTGCACATTCCACCCAACCAAGTGGTACCCGAAGGCCCACCCCCTGTGCTAGGAGATAGTAAAAGGGCTTCCTAGGCAAAACCAACAACTTCTAGACATAGGCAATCATAAGACTAAACTATACAAGTACAATACATAACATGAAGGTTACATTGCTTCCAGAATAAAAGAATCAAGTACATCCATTGAACAATACAAACTGTTGTCATAGGAGGAGTGTCATCACAAAGTTGCATGGGTTATCTTGGCAGATCTTCCTAGGCCTTGACCCCCATCTTGGGTTATCTTGGTAGCCTCTCACAACCCCCAGCCCCACATGCAAACCAATGCGGAATCAATTATCTTTCAAAGGGACAAGATAATGATCTTTCCATTCCAAACCTTCTCATCTCATCCCAAGTCTAAACAAGCCCTTGAGCCCATGAGTGAGGCACAATTAAAAAATATACGATTTAAGCTACCCTTTCCCCTAATACATTTATTTAATTTCCACCGAATTAACTAAATCTCAGATGAGTTACCCTGGCACCACTTTGTGCTCTAACCCCCATTGAGAGTCACTCCCCTACTAACAACACAATGATCTAATCCAAACCCAAGGGTAAACATAGTGCACAAAACGGATATCAAATCCCTAGCCAAAATATAAGAGGCAACACATCCCGTTCGTAGTAATTGGGTGTTTAAACTGAATAACAACTAAGTGCACTACCCAAGGGAAATAAAGGGCTGAACCATAAATCACAACAACCCCCTTCATAAAATAACATCATCTGGAAGACTTACAAAATCACAACGAACCAAGGATAACTTTAAGAAACCCCCCCTCGGCGCAGGTGTAAAATCCTGGTGAATCCTGTATACTTCTCGATGAAAAATATTAATTTTATTGACGATTTTTTTCATTTTTCAAGAAAAAAAATAATCCCCATTGGCGAATCTTTTAAAATCCCTAGAAGTCTATGGAAAATTGTGGTGAATTGCAATTTTTTTTAATTGAATAAAATATTTTTCATTGGCGAATAAAACCGTTTTTCAAACCAAAATATTTTTTCCATTGGTGATTAAAACCTTTTTTCAAAGCAAAAAATATATTTTCATTGGCGAATTAAAATGAATCTCAAAATAATAAAAAAATCTAGTGGCGAAATAAAAATCATATGCGCCATTCGATGGACGACTGTAGTTGCATTCCATAAGTAAATCTCTAAAGCACTAGACTTGCAATTTGAAACCTCTGGAATATCACTAGAACCGTTAGATTTCTAGAAATCAATGGTTGAGATTTTATTACCGTACAAATGGTTATAAATTTTTGTTTCTCAGCGATTGGGTGACCTCGGCGGGATGCACAAATTTTGAAGTGACAACTCATTTAATGAATTGTACGATGTCATTAAGGGATGTCTTCTCAAACATCAACTGGATAGATTTAACGTAATCTTTTAAATCATCTGAAAGGATAGATCTTAAATAAGGTATTAAGGAGTTTGGAGAAACGGATTTAGTAGCAGATTGTCACTTCCTGCTAGTAAAGTTAAATGAGCCTGCATACGAGGAAAGGTGGCAGCATTTTGAACTCCATACTCAGAGTTTCCTCAAAATGGTACTTCCAGCCGATATTAGGGTATGGGAAGATGAAATTGTGGCTGTCATGCAACCAAATTTGAATTGGCCCGAAGAAGAGCAACTTGACATTATTTCCCAGCTACGTTCAGTGGCGTGGAAAGAGAAAACCAGCTATTTCGAGTACAACAAGGTAATTTTTGTTTTAGAAGAAGAAGAAGAACGCGCTGAATTTCATAATTTAGTTATGGAAATGTAGTTGGAACTGTATAGAGTCCTAGCAACTCCAGCAGTTTAACAACATACATGAATCCTTTTGTGAATTGTGAATTTGTGACACATAATGATAAGGGGGTGTAGTTTCAGCTTTTGAGTGCTTTTTGAATTTTGATTGTACAAGGTGTGGGGTGACAGGTCTGTGAAACCACATTTTTGGCATTAGAGAGATAAAAGAATATATTTCTAAATCTATGTATTTATCAATGCTTCCTTTTAATTATGAATGAATTGTGTTTCTTCATGATAATTATTTAATGTTTATCTATTAGTGTTAGGTCAAATTCAGAATGCTTATTTTTTCATCTCTAAGACTTTGTGTTCGGATTAATTCATTTGTTAAAAGAGAAAATATTGCTTTTCTTTATTGATTGTCAAAAAAATGAACTTTGTGTCATTTGTTTTAAAATATCTTGCATCTACTTTCATGGTTAAAGTGACAAATCTGTACACCAACAAGAAAAAAGAGTTGCAGTCCGAAAGTAAATCTCTGAAGCATTAGACTTGTGAATTGAAACCTTCGGAATAACACATTAATCGTTAGATGCATGTTGGCGTAAGAACTAACACCTTTGGAGTGTGAGTTTGTACGTACAACTATGCACACTATGCAATGAATGCTCTTCAAATTAGGAAGGGAAGCTCCCCCGTTGTGCTGGAATGCATGGAATAGAAAACTAAACTAATATCCTATCTTTTTGTTCTTAGCTGGTAGAGGCACAAGGTTAAGAAAACCTAGAACGTTGCAGCTAAGTATTTTCTGGTTTCGCAGATCATCTAACTACAACTAAGCTAACTTCTTTAAATCTATCCAGTTTCCTCAAGAAACAGAGCATGAGGAAATGGAGCAGGAATGTATTGTACGATAAACTTCAGGTGCGGGCTCACAACATGAAGGCAAGGGATGCGCAACTATTTGCTAATCTAGGAAGAAGTTTATTAAGACAAACGAATAAATAGTAAACCTAGTACAACTTCACAACATGAAGGCAAGGTAGGCGCAACTATCTGCTTGGCTGAATGAGTCTACTATAACACACATCAAACGATAAGCTTTAAGTACAGTTTTGCAACATGAAGGCAAGGTGGGCACAATTATTTGCTCTTCTGAATAGGCTCATGATAAACAAAACACAAGGTAAGCATCTGGGACAGTATATTGTATAGACGCAATACACATGCAATAATAATCAAACCAGCAACCCCATTTAACTAAGATCAAATAAACACCATGACAATAACATGAAGGCAAGGTAGGCGCAGCAATTTATTATAGCAGAAGTCACTCTTTGAACAAATACAATAATAGCAATACTACAGGCAAGGTAGGCGCAGCATGTATGCTATCAAGTAAAAGTTAAATTACAAATGAGCTTAAAGCTCTTATTTATAGACTTCAAGGTGTAGGCAACCCTAAAATCACCTTGAGTCAACTACAGTCTTGCAAGACATGCAAGATCTTATTCCTAAACCCTAATTGAATGAAACTATACAGTTAACTGGGAAACTATCATCAGTTAACTAAAACATCTAATCTAAATGGACAAGGTGCAACATGCACGTCCTTATTGAAAGCAAGTCAACTGGAATGCTATCATCAGTCAACTAAAAGATCTAATCTAAGCTCCAAGTGTATGTAGATGTTTCCAAGAAAGACATGGCATGCAATGTGTAACAACCAGTTAATTCGGAAAGAAGCCTCGAGTTTAACTCTTGTGTCTAATGTCTATCTCAGAAAAGGTGGGACGCCTTGAATTGAAGTTTACTGGCCTTGATCTCGGGCAATTAACCCCTCCACGAGGTTGTTGACTGCATCACTATCTAATGGTCATCACATGTCTCAACTGTCAATTCACTATTTGTCAGCAACTCAAGCAAACCTGGAAATCTCTGCATACTCAAACAGGCACTTCACTAATTGATAACCCTGGCAGCTTTGTAATTGAAGTGATGACCACTGTTTCTTCTACAGCTTGACACTTCTCACGTTTTTGACACTTTTCTCTATGGAAGAGTGTTGCATGATGAAACCACAAAGTTTGACACTTATCCAATTCAATATTGAATGGTTTCTCACTCTTATTCATGGAAATGCCCAACCCATCTGGATGTTGAGGAATATCCAGACTTCGCTCAATATCAAGGGGTTTGAGATTGCATATTGCATGCCCGTCTATTGATCGTATCTCTCATGTAGCAGAATTGTAATGCTTGATGCAAGATATTACAAACTCCACACAATGCACTAAAATAGGTATGGAAGCAGCCTCAAGCAAACCGGATTGCTGAATATTCTTGATAACCGAATCCCTGATCTTAAGTGGATCCAAAACTACTTCCGGCAATACCTTATGTAGATTTGTATCAACTGTCCCGATGAAGTTATGAGCTATGATCGACTTGGTCTTGAATTCGAGCTAAGTGAACTGCATTATGAAAAACTCGCCTGTTGACTGTGAACACGGCTGTATTCTGACAACTTTCTAGAAAGCCCAAAATAGCCTACTGAGGCTAAAAATAGCTTGTCGGATGAGAATTTTTACGAAAAAATCCGAGATATGGGTTTTGTCCAGAAAGTGATCCTCAGACAACCCAGAATGTCAGAAATGTAAAAATTTTCCCTTTACTCAGCCATGCAAAAGAATTTCGGTTGAGAAAATTAAAGCTTCAAGAACAGATGTTCTGGAACAAATTTTCCTAAAAAATTCTGGCACATGGGTTTCGCTGAGAAAGCTCTTCTGAATCAACCCAGATAATTTGTTTTGCCAAAATCTACCAACACTTCAAACAAGCGAGAAAATTTAAGACAAGAAGATGGAAGAAATCTAAAAGAGAAAAGATGTTTTTTATTATTTTATTTATTTTTGTGCCTTCTTCCTTCAAAATCGCCACTCTATCTTTGAATTTGATGCTGAATCTAGACTTGAACCTGCAAAAGAATTTACCTATCACCTTCGAGCTTGATTCTCTGATGAAAATCCACTAATCTCTTGAGGAAATTCAAACTTTCAAAGCTATGTGAATGAGAAAAGATGCCATGCTTGGTTAAATAGATGAAATTGTACCCTCATGCATGCTTGCTGAAACCCTAATTGTGAAGAAAGAATTCGATTGGCCCTTTAGCAGTTGAACTGCCACTGTCTCTGAGTCTTTAGACTAAAAATAATATTTTAATTTTAAAACATGCAAAGAGCTAAAAGTGCCACCAATATTTATCTTTGAAGAAATTCGTCACTTTCAATGCTCTGCATGCAAAAAATATTTTGTATCATTTTGCCAAAAATAGCCTCTTGCTGTGCTCAACACACTTTACTGATTCTAAAAAGTCAAATTTTGACCTTTTAGGCGTCCATCTGCAAGAGTTATGAGATTTTTTGAGAATCTCCTATTTTATAGCTGACTATGAAATTACATCTGACCATGTTCAACTCTGATTTCTGGATGATTGAATGATCCTACGACTGTGCTGAGATATCCACTGTGAAGCTTGCATAACAAGGATGAAATGTCTGCTGGGAGAAACAACTGTTAAAATCATCATCTGACACCCTAGAAAATTAGGCGCCTCTAATTAAATTGATGCTTTGACTTCAGACTTAGCCATTTCTTCATATTGCCTTCTAATTCTTCAAACTGCTATTGACGGTGACTGATGAGCCCTGTTGACTAGATAGTGGATTCACTGTGTGATTGGAAGTACTCTGCATCCGATGACTGTATGTAAGGTATCTGGAAATTGTATTAGGAACCCTAAAAGAATGGGCGCCCCTATTCTGTGATAGCTCAAATACCATTTTGACAAAAGTGTGATTTTCATCTGAACACCATACTTTGACCCTTGATACCGGGAACTAGAATGCTCTGATTTGTGTGTTGCTTGTCTCTTTGTATAATTTGGTCAACTTGCAAGAGATGTTCTTGGAGAAGATGAAGCCAAAAAAACTGCTTCTAAGGCCCTTAAAAGAGAATCGCCTTTTTCAAATAAAATTCTAGCCTTATACTTAGTCATTTTTCAAACTGTCTTCAACCACTTCTACTTTGCAGCATGGTCACCTTGACCTCGCACGTACGAGCACTCGCCAAATCCCGGAGGCTATCGGCTAGACTCGTTGAATGGTTGGAGTAATTGCACACAAGTCTTGTGAAGATTGCAATTGCAAATAACCCCATCTGTCAGGCCTAAAGGCTAGCCTCCCCTAGCCTATAGATGTGTAGCTTTGTGTAGCTATGCTTCACCATCCTCTATTTTATGTGCTTGGTAGAACCTTTGTCATGATCACTCAAAATGTTGGATCGTCTTGTGAACAGGTGCATCGTGGAGATGGACTGAACTAGCAAAGATCTCAGGAAGACCTCAATTGCAAACTCATCCATCAAACTAGTCATATTCAAGATCGCCCCTGGGCTATAGGGGAGTGGATTTGCATTTCCGGAAACCTCTTCTAACATGTATCCTGCTTGCAATTTCCACTTCTAACACTGATAACTGGAGTTTCATACTGGATAACCTTCCGCTTGATAGCTCATTGAAAAGCCAAACTAATTCTGCAAAGATTGAAACCATCAAAACACACATGCATCTAGATCTGGGCCTTCAAAAATAAAATCGCCCCTAGGCTATAGGGGAGTGGATCCGTATTTCTAGACTGCCTCCATGTGGAAAACACTCTTCGTAACCTCTGCTTCTGTCTTCGTTTGCCGAAGTTCTGAAACTCGGATGATCTTGCTCCATGGCTAGTTGGAAAGCTGACTAAAAACATAAAACAATGAATGTGTTCTTGATGCAAAACAATCAAATCTTGACCTTCAAATGGAAGGGCGCCCCTGGGCTACAGGGGAGCAGATTTGCTCCGAATTCATTGATTTTCACCATTTTATGCTTTGCAAAAAGTTGTATCTGCTGCTTGAGTTTGACCATTTCGACGCGCTGTGACTGTTGAGGTGTGTGTATGACTATACTTCATCATTTTCACATGTACAGACACTGTAAAGTTGATTTGCATGTTGATTGTGCAAGTGTCTCCCACGTTGCATAGTGAAAAGTTCCCAGACTTAGAATATTTTAGCACTTTTTACCAATCTGAAAATCCCCTCTGTCAAAAAGCATTATTTTCAGCATATTTCATCGTAGAGCATTCCTCTTTGAGTTTCAGGCTTAGATATTGACACCTGGTACTGGCCAATTGCCATTGATGACCTTAGAGGTCCTAACTTTTCTCCTGAAAAAGTTCTAACTACCCACCAGCCTTAAACTGACTTTTAACTGAAACTAACTTCACCACTGTGATCGTGATGTGAAATAAGCCAATCAAAATTAATTTCAGCCAATTCTGACAAGTTCCTACTTTTTAGGGTTTCGAGCTAAAAATAGATTTCAGAAACCCTAATTTTTAAAATTTTCAAATTTTGCCAGTATCTTCTTGGCATCACACAGACTAAAATCCCATACTTTATTTGCCCAAAAACTGAGTTTTGACCCCACTTTTACAAGGTTTAGACCATTTTAAGTAAAATGCCTTAATGCAGCAAAAAATTTGGTTTGGGTACAACAATGCAGACATGTGGCGAGATAAAGGCCCATTGCTCATCGCTCATTCACTCTTTTCAATGCCTCGAATCTCGATGTTGTACATTTCATTTAATTGAAATTCTTAATCTTTTTGAAGAAAGTGTGGTTGGCAATGGCAGTGGCGGCGATTAATGCCATATGTGATATGAACATCTGAAGCAATTTCTTGGACAACTCATAGCTTTAATGAAATAAGATTTGTAATGATTTCATATCGTTTGAATGAGTGATTTTGATAGCTTGTCAGCTTGAGGTAGAGTTCAAGTTGGCACGTAGCAAGACTTCAATCAAATTAGAAATTTTAATTATACAGGCTGGTAGCGGCACTGGTGGCCCATAAATAGGTATAGTGATTCAGTGATTAGTAGATAGTGCCATAAGGGTTTTTATTTTCTAGGGTTAATAAGAATTCACGAAGATGATGATGCAGTATTGGGGATACTGTAAATTCTCCTACCTACAATTATGTAGTTACAGAGTAATCAATAAAAGATGAATTTTCTTCAAGTTCAGAATGGGTGGAATTGGAAAGAAGTTGATTTGGTTAACCTGAATTTTTAGATGGGTTTTGAACCAAGATGAGGAGGTATGATGGAGATAAGTGTTATCCCAATGCATAGAGGTTGCAGGTAAAAGATGGGAGTATATTTTCTTCTCCTCTTGTATTCTAACAGCTCCCATTTCCCCAGCATGGTTGGCCAGGCAAGCCCCATGCATTTATTTTCAAAGAGACATTTGTATTTCATCTTCTCTATGACTCTAGTTCTCGAAGGGGATAAGTACATTTTGTATCTTCACGGCTCCCATTTCCCCAGGACTGATTGGAACCCTCTTTGCCCAGCATGGTTGGCAAATCCACTAGTAGAAGCTTGGAATCATGAATTTATTTTCAGAGACACATTTATTTTTAGAGATAGATGTGTAGTAAGTTTTCAGCAACAAAGCTTGGAAATTGGAATCAATTTGTAATCCATTGTAACGAGCAACAACTTGGAATAAATTATTAAATTTTGTCCATGTAAAGTACTAAAGTGACACACTGACATATGTTATTTATACAAAATAGGAGCTACAGTGGTACTCATCTGTAAAAAGATATGTAATAATGTGACATTGAAATTCAGTTGCAATAAAATAAATGGTTGTGTTGTATTATTCTTGAATCTTGATTCCTTGAATCTTCGTTATTCATTTACGTTTAAGAGTAAAGAGTTGTTTTCTGAGTTCGAAACTTCAGTGTCTATTAATAATTTAATATATTCAAATCAGTTTTTTTTCTTTTGAGAAATTAAGTAATATACTCTATGCAATATGCACTTGAGAATTCATGGTTACTCAAGTTTCAAGTTCAACCGTTGGATGAACATTTGATGTATGGTTCTAGTTACATTCCGTAATGAAATGAATAGAGCGATGGCCTTCCCAATTTAAACCTCTGGAATTACCCTATAACTGTTAGATTTAGAAAGATCAACGGTTAAGATTATGATAATAGAAAACAATCAATATGAAAATGTTATGACAGTTTGGTCATTTAAATGCCTACCAAAAAAATTGTTTAATTTACGAATTTTTATATAAAATCTTTTATAAATGGAATATCTTGAAAAATATGAAAACAATGATAATTATTAGTGATAAATATAAAAATCTACTGTTATAATTAACAATTAACAAAAGTTTCTAAAATCATATTAAAAATAAATCTTGTTAAATATATTCTAAAAATTAAAAATAATTATGTTTTATTTTGAAAAGATTCTAAATTAATATATATATATTTATAATAATATTATAAATCACATATATTAATATAAAAAATGATAGCTATTAATATTATAAAAAATTCAAAAGTTTCTAAATTCATATTCAAAATATTCAAAAAAGTTATATTCTATTTTCTTTTTATAATAAAAATTATAAAATGATATATATTATAAATTAAAATACTATATAATAATTTTTTACGGTTTAATAAAAATATAGCAAGTCAAACTATACGGTCTAATAAATTTTATAGCTATAATATACAGTCTAAAATTGAAAAAATGGTCAAATATTTAATAGACCATCAAATTCTAGGCCTGCTGTCAACTGTCAAGTGATTAATGTTTATTTTTAAAGTTAATATCATAAATTACTCAAGTTTCAACTGTTGGATGAACATTTGATGTATGGTTGTAGTTGCATTATGATTCCGTAATGACATGCACAGAGCGATGGGCTTCCCAACTTAAACCTCTAGAATCACCCTATAACCGTTAGATTTAGAAAGATCAATGGTGAAGAATTTGCAACTTGTGGACGTAAGATGTGTCATTCACTTTAATGTTCCAATTTCGAGAAACAAAGCATTTAAAGCACTTTGTACTACTAAGTGTCATCTGTCAAGTGATTAATGTTTATTTTTAAACTTTAAAGTTAATATCATAAATTACTCAAGTTTCAACCATTGGATGAACATTTGATGTATGGTTGTAGTTGCATTCCGTAATGAAATGCATAGAGCAATGGGCTTCCCAACTTAAACCTCCAGAATCACCCTATAACCATTAGATTTAGAAAGATCAACAGTTAAGAATTTTCAACTTGTAGTCTTGTAGACCTAACTCCTAAGACGTGTCATTCACTTTAACTTTTCAATTACGAGAAAAAAAGCATTTAAAACACTTTGCACTTTAAAATTATACAGTGATTTTTAAAGTCTTCAATCTTTAGATTGCTCATTGGCCATTGCAATGCACCACCCTATTTTGAAATTGGATTCCACAGTTCCACTTCCAACAACACCATTCCAGTTTTCAAGCGTCGGGACTCAAAATCTGGGTAAGTGAAAGAATTCCTGCGGCTACGTTTCATCGTTTGACATTTCTTAAAATCTTATTTTGTGAAAGTTTGAAGTTTGGTTTTAGACTTTAGAGACTCAAGAATTCATTAAAATTAAGGAGGACTAATAGGTATTACTTATTAGGGAATTCAAATTTCACAACTTCACATTTGTACAAGCATGTCTACCACCAATACCACTAGAGCAATGTCCAATAAAAAAATACATTATGCAGAATTGCTTAAAACCCCAGGTTTCACCGATGGGTACCATGATATTTATGATCCTGAAATCTATGGTAGGCGTACCTCAGAACTTAGCTTTTCATCTCATAACAAGGCTGCAAAGCAAACAAAAGTTGATAGTATCAGTGCACCGTGGTAACTGGATTAGGGCGCATGATGTTACATGAAGTTTTCCCTTGCCCAGAATTTATCATGGTCTGTGCCGAAAATTATGATGATAAGAAAAGAGAAATTGTTAATAAAGATAACCAAGAAGAATTGTTATCCATTAATGAAGAAGAACTTGGAAAAGTGTTGGGGTTTAGAACCGAAGAATTTGGAAACCACCACATTGACCTAGAAAATCTTGCTAGTGATTATGAAGCAGTGGAAGAAAGGCTGAAAAATGATTTATTAAATAAAATAGTTAAGGATAGAAACAAATTGAAAGGTGATCATAAGCCTCCTTATAATTTGGATTTTTTTAAACCATGGGTTCAGGATACTATTTCCATGCTAGCATTTTTCCTCAGTCTAGATAGCAATTTGGAAGTGCGTGCAAGCCTCCTTGAAATGGTAAATCATATCCATTATGCTGATGAACATGTCAAATATAATTATACTCAACACATTGTAGAATCCATGCATAAATAATTTTTAATGATTAAAGTAGGTTCCACGAAGACATTTAGGTTCACAACCTACTTGTGCTATCTTTTTCTATTCAAATTTAGAGGAATGTTTCAGACCAACAAGCTTCATATTCAGCCCTGTAGTAATGCAGAGGAAAATAAAATGGCTCTAGTATATGAATGGACCACTGAGATAAGGATGCATGATTCTCAAAGGAACTATAGTCATTTTGTAGACTACTTTTTGGCTCCATTGCATCAAGTAATTACAAATAATCGAATGCCTAGATTGCCTATGTCATGTAGAACTGCATGCAACTAGGAAAAGAAATACAATTGGCTGATTGGTACTTAATGGAAGAATATACTTTGCTAAGATTTTATGGATCGGGAGTACAGCCATACAAACTTCCAATACATGTGACAGAAAGAGTTTTTGCATTGGGATATGTAAGGCAGGTGCAGAGTGTTGATGAACTACACTTTGTCAGTCAGCAAAAGAAGACCTTATTTCCTTCTTTACCTTTTTCATGTGGAGGGTTCACATTCGAGAGAAAAGCATTTAGTGTGGCACATAATCTTTTAATTTCTTTTGCATTTGATGCTATATGTCACTGGCAGTATGATCCATGTGACATCATTAAATCAATGATTGTGGCCAATAGGAATGCTGCAAATAGAATTCAACATCAAAGTAAACCCTTGCTTGAAAACTTGAGAAACAAGGATTCTTGGGATCAGGTCAAAATAGCAATGCAGAAAAGTGTTGTTGAGAATGGTATTTCTTTTGAACAATTGTCAGTAGAAATTATGGTATTGCACCGAAAGACAATCAGGACATAGAACAATTTTTATGAAAAAAGTGATAAACCATCTAGTAGAGTAAAAATTCTAGGTTCTGTAGAGAAGGAACTTATAGATAAAAATTGCTCACGATCAAAAATTACTACCTTTTGGTGTATGAGGAAGGACCTAGGTGATCCAAGAGCTCTTGTAGAGTATGAAGCTAACGAAGACATGCCAATTACAAACCTAGTTTAAGTGAGGCCGCAAAAGAAGAATATGCTTCAACATATACTTCAGGAGAAAAATTGGTTATGAAGGTGGTCCTTTGGGGTCCTTTAGGGTCCAAAGGACAAGGCCCTTGGACAATACCAAGTGTTGAGCATAGAAAAATAGTTGATAAATTTGGCCTTGGGGAGGTGAACAAGTAGACCAAGGGTATACAAGACAAACTCAATTTGTTAGAGCTTCTAGTCGTCATCCTCGTGGCTAGATACAATCACAACTAGGACATGCCCTTGGTGGATAGCTTAGTGCAACTGGGAGTGCCATTGGTGGCGATGGTATGGGTAGTAGTACTAGTAGTGGTCAACATTTGCTACAATGACAAATTAAACACATTACTAAGAGGAAAACAAAAAAAGATACCACAGAAACACCAGGTGATCAAGGCAATCAAAAGAGGCAAAGGATTTTGACAGGTCCAAGTCACACTACCAGTGGATCCACCAGTACCACAAAGGATCTATTTCTAGGCACTCCCCCAATTCTAGTTAGTGTGGGTGCGACATCATTAGCAACTACAAGTACTCCTATTCCTGCACCATTCAAGCATTCCATCGCTCCTGTCTCCCCAAGTTATGATTTCATTGAAGAGTTTAAAATGAAATCAGACTTGAATAAAAAAGAAAAGAAGCAACTAACGAAGAGTGCATCTGTTGTATCTTTAGAGCATGCAACAACCATGGTATTACCCACATTTGACACAAATAAAGAAATCATGGAGTACATAATTGTTGTTCCCACAGTTCAAAACAAACCAACAAATCAGATGGATCGATCTGAATACTAGGTAACCAATTTTCAATTGGATTTTTCTGGCCTGAAAAATACTGACAAAATTAATGTATCAAAGAAGAAAAATGAATTGGTGTACACATCATTGCTAAAGCAAGATAGAGAGAAGAAAAGGTTGCAGACCCAAATAGAAAAGTTACAGGTAGACCTAACAAGTGAGAAAGCAAAGAGGAAAGCAGCAGACAACAAGAGCAATGAATTAGAAAAAAGAATAATAAAATTTGTCTCTACATCTACAAGCAAAGAGGATAAATCAAATGAGAGAGAAGTGAATGACCTGAAGCGAAGGCTAGATGAGAGCAACAAGAAATATGATGAGGAAAAATCCACTTCAGAAAAATTAAGACTAAACATTGCAAATGGAAATGCACAGTGGGAACAAAAATTGGAGAAATAGAGAAAAACAAATGAAAGATTGGAGACAGAGCTGATAGAAGCAAAAGAAGAAATTAAGACTTCTCAAAATAAGATTTCTACATTTTGTAGAGATACAGTGAGGCATATGAAACAAAATATCTGGGATGAAATAATGCAGAGGTTTGATCATTTGTGTGAAATGTTTCAACTGATTGATGCTATTACACAACATTATAAGAAGCTCAGCAAATATTTAGTGGACAACAAAAAGGTGTTGGAATTAGAGAAATCTGCAAATCAAGTTCTACAAACAATCTACAAAGCCAGTGACAATGATTTGAAATCAAAAGGGATTACTAATTAGATTAAAACCTCAATGAAGTTGACATCTATCATTAAAAAGTGTTTGAGAATGTTTGGAACAAAGGAATAGTTGCATTTGGTTACAGACAAGATGAAGGTGGTGGATGAAAAGGTAAGGAAATTCACAGAGCTTGGTTTTCCAAAGGCTTTTGACTCAAATGAGCGATTCATTAGAAAGGATGGTTTCAGAAAGAAGATGGAAGGTGCAAGGAAGATTGATTTGGACCAGTTTCCTCAGAACCCAGATGTGAACTATTTGGATTCAATTAGAACACTGATAACCTTGAATGCAAAATTAACTGAAGAATTCAAGACAGGTTCCACTTCTAATTACAATCATGAAATGTTAACAAAAATTCAAGTCAAACAACATCAGTTAGAACAAATGGTACTTCCATCTCCTGAAGAGTGGAAGTATCTAGAAAAGGTGATATAGTGACTTGATTTTTTATTTTCAACTTTTGATAATATGATTTTTCAAGTTCCAACTCAGCTCTATGCAGACTTGTCTCTGGGCATTTGCAAGATTTTGCATTGCCAATGCCAATATGTACTCCTTCATGTGAAATTCAATTAAAAAGCTCAAATTAAGACTTCAGTAATGTGATGATGTTCAATTATCTGTATTATTTATTTTATCATTTGAACTATTGATGAACCTGATGGAACTTCTAATTTTTCTTTCTAAATTCCTCTTTGTCTTGACCTTGTCCTGGTCTGTCAATGTGTATTTTTTGGGAAAGAACCTAAGTTTGGGGTTTTTATTTTGGTTTTCATGAAAATCCTAATGTCATATGTAATACCTTGGGTGAAAATCTATTCGGATGTTACCTTTTTTGGGTGGGTTTTGTTGGTGTTTTTTAACATAAACCAAGTTTGTCTCCTAATCTACAATCATTAACAATTAACAGACAATCCCATCGAATAGCTCAATAGAATAGGATAATACTGAAATGAGTTGGCCTTTCACCAATAATATCAACTACTTGGAGCATGGGATGATTACAACATTATTTCATAACTTATGATAGTCATTTTATTTGCAATTTGGCAACAAGCTCTAAGTAAAGACATACAGACACAAGACTTCACAAACTCGTACAATTTAAACCAGTGCCATATACCATTGGGGAGTCAAATTCACAAACATTTAAAATTTAACAACAAATTCAAATACATAGCATATAATTATAAGATGCCTGGCAATATTGCATTACAATAGTGTCAATCCATATCCTAACCCAATACTTCTTACTAAATCCCTTTACAAACATATCCATCCATGATTCCATCCAAGCATTTTAATTAATTCCTTGAATTAAAACCAAAATGGAAAACATACACACCAGAGCAGTGAGATGAACACCATAATCCTTGATTATACTATTCAAAATTATGATATGTTTATACAAAGAAGAGACATGAGCTGAAAATATAACATCATAACTCAAATGCTAGTACTGTTGCGAAACATCAAATCTTCATAGACCTAAAACCCCATTACCGAATAACCCCAAACCTAAATTGTATTAATATTGAATTAACTTGTTCTTACAATCTGTTTTGCAACTATACCTAGACTCGACCTCAAAATATCTGACTCGCCAACCCTTATTTCTGGCCTTGAAATCCTTCTTATAGAAAATGAAGGAGCAAACAAGCATCGGGCCAGAAATTACACATGTCATTGGTCAATTGGACCGCTATGTGCCAATTCAAAAATATGATTAAAACCACCGAGTCCCAGAGCATCTTTCTGTTGATTCCACTCATTACATAATAGCCGTTGCATTAGCTATATCTCAAAACCTACGCCAAAAGCCGTCATGGAAGCAAAACCATAATCAATTATACTATAACCATTGAGTTGTTAGTTGCCGGTAATAGACACTATTTTACTCCTCTTCGGTTAAGTACTTGTCCACCCATTTCTGGTATTCCTCATCTATTGGCTAGTTAAAATTCACCACCTCGATCACCTTAATATCACAAGGTGTGTAGTTCACCGCAACCTGGTTTGCCTCTCTCTCAAAAGACTCTAAGAATATGTTGGTATTAATTATTTTATCCATACTACTCACCAGCAAGTCATATTCCGAGTCATCACAAATCAATTTTATTTGTGCATTAATAACCTCTTCTGCCCTATGTTTCCACTGCTGCAATGGCAAGATATTTCCTTGTGCATCTATTATATCTGGCAGAAAAGTATCATTCTAGTCATCAAAACTCTTTACCAGTTCTCAAATTTTTCTACTCAAATCATCAGGTAGGCCCTAGAATCCCTTCAATGATTTCACAAAATTTAGAGTAGGCTTCATTGACTAAGGCCTGTTGTCTGCATCAAACCTAGAAGCTTTAAACATAACATCTAAATCAGTGGCCCGAGGGATCCACTTCTCAACCAAAGGTAGAACTACTTCCCGATCTTTGTTAATGTTTTTAATTCCACCCAAGAACAAAGAATACAAAGAATGTATAGATGGAAACCTACAATCAACCTTCTCATTTAGATGCCTCAAAATGGTGTCAACCACCTCATTGTGTTTAGAAATTGCATCATCCTCACTTGCCTTTAGGGCAGCCTACAATTCTGTGATTTTATTCAACATTTGCTTCTTGATAGGATCCACAGAATACTCAACTGGCTCTGGTGCAAGGCTGAGAGCAGGTGTCCGAATGGGGGACTCAGGAGTATAAATGATTGGGATATTAAGGGGAATTGACCCTGAAGTAGTGGGTAGTACTCTGATACCAGGGGCACTAGAGGATTCTCCTACCTGCCCATATTTCAATCTATCAACTTTAGACTACAACTCAACATTCCTCTGTTGTATTCTACTATATTCCCCAATTATTACATTGTATTTCTCCATCAGACTCTTCTTTTCAGCTTCCTCCCTTTTAGCTGTCTTTTGGGCCAATTTGGCCACATTCAATGTCAAGCTTGTGGCTTCTATTGTTGAGGTTTCAGAAGCTCTCTTGATGATGAGCCCTCCCCTTAGACTTGGGCCAATATCAGCCACATTTGATTTTCTACCCTCGAGTGCCAATGCCCATATGGCTAGAGTTTCATATTCCTCACTAAAAGTAGAGTCCTGCAGAGCTGCCTTAACCTCTTCCTCACTGTTTTGCACAAGATGCTTGGACTGCAAGATAGCATTGAATGCTACAGCATCAACTATGTCCCATTTAGGAAGAAGTAAGACACCAACCCGAGTCACAAGTCTCCTTCCTTCCTCGGGAGTAATTCTCTCGAATTCCTCCATTAGTTCAGCCTTAACTTCATCATCATTCTCATGTTCAGACCTATCAGGTCTTGACTCTCTCCTTCTCTTGCATTTATCCTAATATTCCTCTAATTTAATTCTCCAAATTAATTGCAAGAATACAGGAGTCTTCATGAAGGCATCATCATCCAGGAATGCCTTGCAGGCCTCCATTCTAGCATCCTGTACACACTGCCCCTTTATATCCATATCAGTTAACACCAATTGTGTTGATCTAGGAGGAGAAGGGATACCAACCTGCATGTCTTGATCAGTTATAATTATTTCATCCATCAGAGCCTCTTGTGTTTCCTCAACCCTTTACCTCTTTAGGCTTGGCTTTGATAGTAACTCTATAAGATCATTTCTCGGTGGTAAATCTAGGTCCACAATCCTTATCCCTCCAAGTTTCCTGATCCCTTGACCCGGTTGTGATGATGCTTGCATTATTTGTTTTCCCCTTTTACCTCCTACCTCCTCATCACTTCTATCATCTCTCTTCCTCTTGTATAGAGGCCTATCCTCCGGTGGCTGATAAGTTGGCCTTGTTTCTTCAGGCCTCGCCTCCGGTCTCCGAATTCCCAAGTCCACTTCCAAATTGACTTTCTTGGTTTTCAAGGTGCTCATGATATCTTTGAAGTTATTCATTAAGAAATATATTCTTTTGTGAAATGGAGTGAACTCCATCAGTGGATCATATTTTGGATCCATTTTATGCACCATAGCTAGCAGTTTCTCATAGGCAATCCATTTCTTTTAATTCAATTCCTGCCTGCTCAAATCAAACTCATTTCTGATTAGATCCTCAGGAAAATTGAAAACATGTGCAAACTTGCCACCTTTAATTCATTGCCTGAATAGGGAAAAGAATCCCTTGGGATCATGTTGCCTCTTAAATCCACTCTTCAAATGATAATCATCAAAAAATCTTCCAAAGTGGACCCATCCTCCCTTGGAAAAGACAAAATCTGAAACAACAGTATAATTAGGGAACAAAGTCCCTTTTCCTTTCCCTATAAAATTATCCTCATGAATGCAAGCTAGTTACCACATGACCTCAGCAAATCCCATCCTTGATGGTACATTATATGGGAGAATGTGACGAGCTCCCTGGAAACCATAAACCCTTAGGACAATGCTTACAGGGTATAAGATGATGTCACCCCAATTGTGGCACACCTTCAAATCAGGCTTCCTCACTTTGTGTCGGAGGAAATCATGAAAATCCCCAGGGACCCTTGGCACATTTACCACCAATCTAGCTCTAAGTTTGGAAGCAAAATAGTTATCAAACTGCACAAAGCTAGCACCTCCCCTGTTGCAAGACAAATCTGCACTCCAAACCTGTACTAGTAATCTTTCTCCATTCACTTCTTTCCTCAACTCCATTTTCTCTGAGAAGAATTTGGCATTCTTGTACAGGAACATATGCATTAATAGGGAGTACCAAAAGAAAGGAGTACTAGTGTCCCCCATATGCAACTTCAACAAACCCTCATGTATCTTTTCAGCAAGAAAAGATGCATAGTCGTACACTACAGAAAAATTGGGATGCTGAATCTGAGCCCCCATAAACATATAAGCAATGGGCATCACAGTATTAGGGCTGAAACCTAAAATATGGAAAAGTGAATAAAACGCTGCCAAGAAGTGATCAACAAAATAGCTTAGCCTAAAAGGCTCCTGATCAGTTGGGCTGATGTGAATCGTTGAACTGCCTGCCTTGGCTAAATGAGGAGGAAGCAATTTTGATATGAAAAAAGGCTGTGACCTAGCATATTCTTGCTTCATTTCCTCAAAATCTACCTAGACTAAGAATGGGCTATATTCACTCAAATTGAAAACCTGTCGAATCTCATCTACATTTATATTTAGTAGAACCCTACCATCATTATCCCTGATAATCCTTGTAATAGGATCATATCATGTTGCCACTGCTCTGAGTAGGTCAATATCAGGAAATACATTTGGTACAACTAGTTTCCCCATATCATACTTCCAACCATTACAGAAAGGATGAGGCACATTTTGCTGCCCATACCATTTCCTAAACATTTCTAGGCCCGTCATTTGGACCCTAGCATCTACAATATTATAGGTTTTACACCTTAGTCCCTCACCCAAGGATTTCCCATTCAGTAAAACCAAACCCCTCTTCTTGTCGTTCGTTGATAGCGAGAATTGATCTAGGAAATTGTCATATAAATTCCTTTGCAAATAACCAATATGGCCAGAATGCTGCTTTGATGGCGCAATTTCGAACAACCAGGGCTTCTCCTAAAATCAAATTCTTGAACAAACTAGGGCTACCCAAAATGAAATTACACCAGAACTTTGCAATTTCCCATAATTCAAAAGAACCAGTAACCTTACAGTCTTAATCAACAAGACCCCTGACCAACACAATACAACCCTCTACAAAAAACACATTCAAACAGAAATTGTGGCATAGAAGGTAACTCATGAGATTTTGCGCCTTGAAGAAAACCAAACCTCGTTGTAATTGCTTGAAAAACTCAATCTCTAGCTCTGGAGTCCTGGACCGCTTCAAAAACATTTGAATGCCTTTGTGGTGAAGATAGAATGGAATTAACTACTTAAAGCCAATGAAAAATGGCCACTAGACATCTCATCCTCCATTAAAGCTCACTTGCATGCCGCGCCAACAAATTCAATCGTATTTGATGCAAATTTAAATCCTCGTCGTCGATCTCTTGTTCTTGTTAGATCATCAATGATCAGATGGCCACCTTCAAAAGGCTAACAAAATCTCCATGTCATTATTGAGGGCCCACCATAATACACAGCGCCAAAGGAATACACGTGGCGTCCGCCTGTGATATCACAATCACTAAACACCCTTCACTTTAGGATCATGCGATGGTGGGCAACCGTTGATTCCCTCCATCGGCAATCATGATCATTCACAATAGTGAGCAGCACTAAAACCTATCCGTCGAGCAACTTTTCATCAAGGTTAAAAGATCGCCATCGATCTCAAGCACGTGCATCTCAAATCTGGTTTAGTAACCCACTCTATAACTTATTAAAGTCTGATACAAATATTAAGCACTTTATTTACTCCTTTTCAGCATCGACAACTTGGAACACGTGGTGCCCGTTTGTGATATTGCAGTCACCAAGCAACCAGCGGTGATGTCATCGCGAGGTCGCGGGGAACGGTCAAGATCAACCATAGGGAGATCGACGGTCACTAAAAATAACCCCTGCAAAATAATACAATTACTTAAAATAAAAGAGGGGAATGGGACACCACCTAGGACAACAACAAACAATGGCTCAAAGTTGTTCTAAAACATAGGGCATGGTCCGACCCAAACTCGAGAAATAAAAGATCAGGAGAAATATTTAGCATTTTTATTAAAAGGGGCCCGACCTAGATGATTCAATGGTACATAAGTTGTTTTGAAACCACCCTCAAAAAGGTAACGTCAAAAAAGACCCAACCCAAAGATATACACTATATGGCAGGTTACTAAAGCAACTGCAAGATGCACGTGCTCAAAATCAACGAGGGTGTTATAATCTTGATGAAAAAGTTGCTCAACAGTTATGATCAACAACGGTGACTATTATGAATGAACACGATTGCCAATGATGGAGATCAACAGTTGCCCGCCATCACATGATTAGAAGATGTGAGGTGTTTATTGATTGCGATATCACGGGTGAGTGCCACGTGTATTCCTTTGGCGATGCATAGTGTGGTGGTCCCTTCATGCTGAAATGGAGATTGCATCAGCCTTTTTGAAGGCAGCCATTCGATGCTCTGACGAAATTGAAGGATCGACGGTTGGGATTTGAATTCGCATCAAATGTGATTGGAAACTTGGAGCCTTTGGTACGGCATGCAAGTGAGCTTTAATGGTGGATGAGACATTTTCTGGCTCAATTCGATCGACATTAAGTAATTTTCCTTCATTCTATTTTACCACAAAATTATAACAGATTTTGGTTGTCTTGATGACAGTTTTGGGCCACTTTTAGCACAAGTTTCTTGAGGTTTGGCGGTTGGCCAGTGCATCAGCCATTTTCCAGCGGATGGGAAAAACAAGAAGATTCTCATGGGACTTAGTTGTTGTAACAAATTTTTGAAATATCATAGGGGGGTCCAAGTGACCGGTGATGTGTATTTCTGGCCCAATGCTTGTTTTCTCCTTCATTCTCTATAAGAAGGATTTCAAGGCTAGAAATACGGATTAGCAAGTTGGATAATTTTAGGTCGAGTCTAAGTAAATTTGCAGAGCGAATTGTAAAGGTCCTGTTGTTTTAGTCAAAATGTTGTTTTAGATTTTATGTCATTCTGTAGTAGCTTTTAAACTCATTAGAGTTTGATGTTTCAGGACAGTACTAGCATCTGAATGGAAATTACTCATTTTGAACTCATGTCTCTCCATTGTATAAACATATCATTATTTTTAATAAAATGATCAAGGGTTATTTTGTTCATTTCTAAGTTATGGATGTTGAACTGTTAGTCTGTTAGCTTATGTTATGTTTTGACTAAAAATCCTTATATGATTCATGAAGTGCAATATAATATAAAATATCATGGAGACTTGGAGTGCAATATAAAATATTAAATAAAATATCCTGAACTTGAAGTGCAATGATTCACAATTTATTTGAATACAATATAAAAAATCATCAACTACTATTTGGAATATGATTCATGCAGTGCTTGAGTGCAATATAAAATAAGATTATAAGATATCATGGACTTGAAGTGCAATGATTCACAATTTTCATTTAATAGAATAGAAAATATCATCAACTCTAGTTTGGACTTTGGAACAATGGAAACTCATTCAAGAAGTGCAGTAAAAATACCTAAAACTTGCTAATTCTCTTCCATTTCCCAAATGGAGTTAGGGTCCTCAAATCGATGCTCATCTTTAGATAAAGTAAAAGAGTCAACTTGATTTAGAGATTGCTTTGCACTTTGTTCAGCTTGTGTCTCAAAATCAACATTCATTGTTTGATTTGTGTCAATTTCAATATCACTATCATCTTGATCTATCCTAGGCCCACTACCACTGCCACTAGTACCACCACCAGTACTGATGGCTCTTGGAATTGGAGAGCCTGTGTTGCACAACCCGACCCCTCTTCTTTCACATGTGGACCTCTAGATTGCGAGTGCCCTTTCAAAAGGAATTTTTTTGACATTATACGTAGTTCCTTTCATCCTCAAGCAATTTTCCAAATTCTTGTCCAGTTTGTTTCTTAGCTTTGCTTTCAAAAACCCCAATGTATTGAAAACTCTCTCATCCTCCACCAACCCCAATATCATTGTTTGACATAAATCAACAAGTTTGAAATATTCTAACATCGAACCATGCAATATTTCACTCTAACCTAAGCTTTTCCAAACCTTTTTTATTGATCCTGATTCAAAGGCCTTCTCCTTGCCCATGGAGTCATACTGGTCCCTCATAGCTATTGCAAAACTCCAACATTGCTTTCTAAGCTTATTTTCATTTAAAATTCCTTCTATTGCTTGCTCATTGTATGTTACCTTTTTCAAAAACTGTTCGATCACGATTTTTACTTGATCATGAAAATATTTTGGGTTATCTTGGTTTACCCAAAATTGAGGATACACAATACCCATGGCTTCAAGTATTTCATGTCAAGGGAATCTTTCATGAATCTCTGAGGAAAGAGATTTTGCAATTTCCTTCAAATTATCACTAACAGATTTAACTATGTCGTTAAAATCTTCCTCGTTAACAAGTACTTCTTTTCTAGAGTGCTTGGCTGTCTTACAATGGTACATTGGTATCTCATATCCACGTACACAAATACATAAGTTCCCGCTTACATTAAACTGTAAATAATTATCAGGATTATTCAAATCAGTAATTTTCTGCCACATCAAATAATTTGTGCCTTCTTGTGTTAGATCTAGATATAGATGATCGAGGGCCAAGCATGTAAGTTTACGTAGATTGGCATATTCATAAATATACATAGTTCTATCTTGGGCTTTCTTCACAAGATTGTTCATCTCATCTAGCATGGGGAGAAGACTAGCTAAATTCAAGAGTGTCTCTATATCGCTTAACCTATGTAAGAGTTCAGGAGCTTTGTCTACTGTGTTGCGATGCTTGTACATCAACCCAATCAAGGATTGATATTTTGAAAGAACTTGTTGTGCTGGTCCATGTAGGGAGATCCATCTGGTATTGACATCCTTGCGAAGCTTGTTTCCAAGTGTTATTCCCTCAACAAAATGTTGAAATTCAAGGAAACATTTGGGACTTCGGCAGAAGTATGCGTGGATCTCGTGAACTACATTTTCAACTTTTGATATTGTTGGAAACTTGCTTACAATTTTAAATGCTAAATTCATTCTATGGGCCATGTAGTGAATGCCAAGCATGTATGGTGCACAAGTAGTTTTTAACTTTGTGCAAAGACTACTTCTTTGACCTTGCATCATTGCAGCTCCATCAGCTCCTACACACACCAACTTTTTGGCAATTGTCAACTCATCCAAACCTGCAATTTCATTCAAAGATTTTTTGACTAGTTCAAATAGATTTTGCGATGTTGAACTGTCCTTCATTTTACGAACACAAAGAAGATGAGCTTGGAAAACATATTGTTCTACAATATACAAATGCATACAAACCCAAGAAGTATTGTCTACCGTAGTAACTTCATCTAAAGATAATGCAATGAAATTTGACTCTTTTAATTTCTCCTTTAAATCTTGCTTTTCCACTGCAGCAAGATAGTTCGCCCATTCCCATCTAGTGTTTACTGACCAATGTGAGAAGGGAAAGTGAGGAACACTCAAATAAGATAATAAATCAAAATATTATGCGTAGACTATCATAGGATGCCCCCTGGACAAAATATGAAAAACAACACTCATCTGAACAATTTTTGACAGATTTGCTGCTGCCATGCCTTTTCCAAAATGAGCCTCAAGTGTACCTTCACATTTTTTAATCTTCAAAATTCTATGGTTATGCTCTCCATAATTTGTGGCATACTTAACATGAAGACGTTCTTCCTTTGATTTCCATCGTACGATTGATTGCTTCTTTCCATCTATGATTTTTTTTTTGTAAACTTTGTCGATATGCTTTTCTATAGTGTCAAGCTTTAGCTGCATCATCTTGTATCTTCCACATTTCCAACTACAAATCTTACATTTGACCTCTGTTTCCCTTTCAATATCATTTATATTTGATATCCCCACTGGTTCAAGGAATGGGTACTTCGACAACCAACCAATTTGAAAATTCCTTGTCATTTCCCACTCGCGCCCCAATTTTTCTTTGCCTTTTCTTTTCTTGCTACCAACATCATCCTCATCCAAGTCGATTATCTCATTCTGGCTATCTAGGGCATCCCTTGGAACATCTTCTGTGGTATTTCCATCCTCATTTGATAGATTTTGATTTAACACAATGATAATCTCACCCTGACCTTCCTATGACAGAAGAGTTGATGATGTATCTCCATCTTCAATAATATTTGGTGGAAGAGTTGATGGTGTAGCTCCACCTTTATTTGATGGATTAGAAGCTTTGCCAATTCCAAAGTAAGACTGTATGGTACCTCCCCATTTTGGGCATTTTGATGGCCTCCCAGTCTCTTCATTACCCGCCTACTCAAGAGTCTTATCCTTTTTGCTCGACATATTGATCTCACTTCGAATAAAATCTAGAAAAAAATTTCTTCTTGTTTAAGGACAGACCAACAAAGAATATAGATCCCATTCCCTACTTAAAATTATGTTTAAGACTGAAGCAAGAATGGAAAACAAATAAAGAAATCTTATTATTATAACTAATAGTCTAATAACTAATAACAGTATGAAGAAATGATCACTCACCTTTGAGTCTACGTTTTCGGGTTTCGCTGACTTCTGAATCGAGAAGTAGAACCTCATAACTGAAAAAAATGTGTAAGAACAAATAACAGTTTCAATTGTATTTATATCAAGCCATATTTGGCGAATTTCGAGGGATTTTGAAATGGTATATTAAAAGTTTGGCGAATCCTGCGTGCTTATACAACGATACCTTGAAATTTTCAAGGCGAAATAGGTCCTCATAAGCAACTATTTGTAAATTTTAATTGGCAAATGGGTCTTCATAAGCAAATATTTGTAAATTTTAATTAGCGAAATGTGTCCTCATATAATGGTGTCTTAATAGTATTGGCGAATATGTTGGTGTTTTATGACATGCTCCCCGGGATTATAGGCAAAAATATTGATCGGTCCATTGGAAATGCGTAGTCTGTTATGGCAAATTTATTGCCTAAACATGCCTCATAAAAAAAAATTGTTGGCGAATGGACATGCATTGGATCAATACTATGTGAAACCCGGGTGATTTGAACACCTTGCTGGATACATAGAATTCGCCAAATTCGATTTGCCCGATTCCTGGAATTCGCCAATTGGTGAAGATTTGCCACTAAAGTTATCCCTGATAAAAAACACGTGCAACTGTCTCTTGAACTAGTACAAGATCTGGAATCTGATACACGAGGTTCCTCCTTCACATACATGAACAATAGCAAGGGAAACCCAATGGAGGAAAAAGAACAAACTTCCTGACCATGTGGAACCCTAAGGTCCACCCCCTGTGCTAGAAGATAAAATAAGGTCCCACAACATCAAGTAGTCAAGAAGACATAAGGCTAACACAAAATTACAACATGACATCTCATAACAAAGACTTTGCTTCTAGATGCACACACACAACAAGTGGAACACAAGTCTAGGGAATGCTAGGTTGCTATAGGGAAGAGTTCCATCACATAGCTTGATATGGGTTACCATGCGGATCTTCCTAGGCCCCGACCCCCATCTTGAGTTACCCTATTGACCTCTCCCGATCCCCAACCCCCATACAACCTCATGCAGAATCAACATACCTTTCATGATGACAAGGCAATTGATCTTGCCATTCCAGGCCTTCCCATCTCATCTCGAGCCTAAACAAGCACTTGAGCCATGAGTGAGGCTTACCATTATCTTAATTAATGTTTAATATACCCAACCCTTAAATTATTAATTAGGTTATAACTGAGTTAAGAGACTCTCCAATGGGTTACCTTGGCAACCACTTTGGGTTTCGGCCCTCATTGAGAGCCACTCCCCCTCCTAGCAACTAGAAGACCCAAAACACCAAAATAGAGTAAAGCCTTCTTGCAAAAAATTACAAACCCACATGAACATACATATAGAACGAGGCATGAGCCCTCTCGTTCACAAATAAAACCATTATAAATAATAAGCAATGTAAGGCTAAAGACCCTCATGCACACATTTCAAGTATATTATCAACCATTTCAAGAAACAATAATAAAATCCACATGCAAGATACTTTTCCCAAAGCCTCTAGAATTCTACTAATAACCATTTGGCACAAAAAGCTCCTTCCATAAAATAATAATAAAAAACAACTTAAATTCCAAAATCACACATATAATTGATCAGAAGGAAACAATCAAACATTGCAACTGTGAAATGCACTATTTAAAGCAAACATACAATAAACAAGCAATCATGAGAATCTCCATAAATTAACATCACTTCCACTTTCTATAATGCTAATTTTCCATATTCAAGACACACACATTGTCACATTATAATCATGAAGACAAGAATTATTTCATCTTCCATTTTACTCACTAACTTAATCACTCAATCCAAGCACTCAGAACAATTATACATACACTCAATACCAATTCCAAGTCTTAACATATACTCTTTCAAATAAGTCTAGTTTAGATACCCATTTAATTATACCAAACCCAGTATACCACTCTACTTTATAGACCCTAAACTATATATACCTTAAGACACAAATACATCATCTAACTTTCTATTATACACTCAATCAAGTTTAATCATCCTATAACTTGTTTATCAACAATTATTAGTAAAGATTTCAATAAGTAAAATTTTCCCTAAGGTTTTCCACAACGTTATCTTTTCTAAATTAAACTCACACATGGGTTGATGGGTTTTTAAGACTTACTTATCTAAACATAAAAATCTTGTGTATAAACCATGATATTAGAATGCTTATCAATCATTCATAACCCCATTGTATTTGTTCACTTCATATAAGTAATACTTTATTGATACTATGCAATTACTTATGAATAGATAATGAGTCACTTTTAAAGATCTCCTTCATAATTAAATTATACTATCGATGATCCATACTGTTGACGATGATTTCACTCATAGCAACAGGGCAAATAAATTCTTCACAAACAAACCACAAAGAACCTATCCTTCTTGAAAGATATGGAACAAAGACAATCTAAAAGGTGAATCTGTTTTAATAGGAAAAGATTGACTCAGTTCAATCCCAAGTCTCTGATAGTCAGGTCTTGACTATACTAGGTTCACTCCTAGGTATGATGTGATTTTTCTATTAATCTCAAAGAGAATATGGTTTTTTAAAATCATATATATTAGACACTGAGTTTTCAATTGGATCATAAAACAAATATCATGAAATCGAAAGATTTGAAATAATATTTCATGAACATCAACAATTTCTTTGATATCACTTAAGTAGATTTAGCATCAAGCATTCAACAATTTCATAGAAAAAAAAAGATTTTCAATAAATTTTCAAGAATTTAAACATCTATTCTAAAACAAAGCATAAAAATACTGAAAATTAAAATTTCTCTTGGTTATTCTCCTTGCATGCCCCAAAGAATTAACCAAATCAAAGAAAACCGCTTTATACTTCACCATATTGCTTCACAACTACATATAAAATAGTGCGAGCTTGTTTTAGTTTGGACACCAAGTAGGTTCTGTATGCACCCTTAAATGATGCAACACACAGTCTTGTTTGGCTGAACTAACAAAACCAAATACAAAAGATTCATGAGATAGGTAGCTATCAAATTGGCTCTGATATTGATTAATGTCTACGTGCATACAAGTTTTTAGACTAGAATGATTCAAAAAATAGGAAAAAAGAAAAAAACTTAAAGAAGTTTTGGTTCTTTCGACATCCACAAATTATGAACTTCACTTAAAAAAAGGTATCCTTTGGCCTTTTATAGAACACAAGGCACAAATAGGATAAGAAAAATACATGAGAGGAAATCCAAGGGACAAATCACATCAAGGCACGTGGAATGTAGTAACTGATAAGAGAATTGCAATCGAAGTCAACAAGGTCAACTCCAATTGCACATTAAAGTTCTTTGGGCTTTAATCTTTAATCATCAGGATTCCTTCTTCGAACCAAACAAATATGCTCAAATAAAATGTAGGAACTTCCCATAAATTCAAAGTGATCAGGTGGAATTTATGCCCCTACATTTAAGGTTCATTCTCGGTTTGAACATTCCAGGAATGAGCAACTCCTAAAATAGGTACACTTCTTTGCCACCTGCTTAAACTCTAGAGTCCTAGGCTCCCGGTATCCAGAACATCTTTGCAACAAACTCTATTCCAGCATGATCTTTTAAAGTGTATCATTGAACCTAGCAACACCATCAAATCTATCCGCAAATTTGATTTTCCTAACCATCCATACCTGAAATTTGCATCACAATTTGCATCTCTTGCAATCACAAATTCCACTCATTAAATACCATTTAATGAAAAAATTTATAAACATCTCATGTAAATAAAACCATTATTCAAATGTTATAACATACATTCCTCATAAATAACACACTTTCTAGCATATCATAAATCCTTACATGATTATCTTCTACATATAGTAGGTCACCGAACTATCCGACTCATTATATAACCACAAAATTTTAAAACTTAACTTTACATCACTACCTGGTACCCGGTACCCAGTATTCAACTTTACCCACGAACTTTCCCTAGACTTCGGTTTTACCGGACTTCCATCTTACTGGACTTGAAATATTGGACTGAAACACTCTACTCATATTTGCATCATCTTTTCTGCCTTTTCAACATTTTTGGTTCCCGGTATTCGGTACCCGAAACACTTACATTACGAAGTACTCTGATTAAAGATTTCCCTTTACCTTTTACTTTCGGTGATCTTTCAACTGGCTAGCTCCTGCCATAAAATTTATGTATATATATTCTTTGCACTTGGGTCCCCAAGTCTTGCAGTCTTGGGGCATGTTGTGAGACCACACAACAACTTGCAACCAATAAAATAAAATTTAAACAAAAATTGAAATTAAGTCACCAGTTGTAAATTATAATTTATGCATATTTTAAAACAATAACTTTTATCTTTACCTAGATTCTAGCATAAAAAGTATAACTCCCCTGGAAACATCTATGTGTGCTCTGATTAATTCCAATTTTTGGAACTTAGTAAAAAGAATTGATTCATTGACATTGAGCTACATAATATAGTAATCCTCCAAAGCCAACTAGGGATAGAGCCTTGCTGCCAGTCAAGCATGCATAGCCCTGACAAGGTTATCTCCGCAATTACCCCAAGCATAGCTCTACTGCTAGCTAGGCGTCTATAGCCTTGGTAGAGATATTTGCATAGCCTAAAGAGTTGATTTCCCTTTTTTTTTAGATATTGCAATGATAACCCATTTTTTCTTTTGATATTTAAATAATAGCTCATTTTCAACTTGCAAGCAATGAAGCCCTCTATTAGGTTGGGAATTACAGTGGTGCGAATGTTATCTTTTGATTTTTCATTCAATGCCAATCCCTTCATCAATTCACCATTTCCCGAAAAATTATTTAATAATTCCTTGTTGGTGCGTATTTTTGGTTAAATTTCACCACTTTATGCCAAATCCTAGCTAATTGCAGCTTGCTATGTGTTAAGAAATATGCATAAATTAAAATTTAGCAATGAACAATTTAATCACCAAATTAAATCTAACTTTAGAAACATTAGTTACCACCCTTCTGATTAAATCTTATGGCAACTGCTAAATACTTGGCTAGCACTTCCGATTTCATGGCGTTGTACCTCATTAATGGGTCAAAAATGTTATGATTACATTGAAACATGATCAGATTATTCTGCATTAAATTCGCACACCTGACTTTGCACGTATCATTTCTTTCAACTTACTCGGGTGATGACATGTACTACCTTACCGAATTCATTTTCCTTTCTTGCTTTGCACACATAAGCACCTCCATAATTAATACAATTTAAAAAAAATATGAAATGACCACTATTAACTTCAAAATCTTCAACTTGCTTGATTCTAAATCTTCATACTACTCAAATTTGAAGCAATTTATCACCAACTCTATGTAGAGAATTAAATTGATTTAACATTCCATTTTGAAGATAATTATCTGGTTGCCACCTTGCTTACGATTTCCAAGACTTCACTCGAGGGAACAATGTACCACAACTTCCTCACAACTTTCTATAAATTCAACACTTCTTCTCGAATTCTTCTCACTTTTTGTTAGGTTTCTTTTCTTGTTCTATATTTTTTTGCTTTGTTTATTCTCACTTGCTTCTAGGCCATGGATACCCAATTTTCTTAAGTTGTTCTTGCCACCTGGATGTTTTCTTAGGAAGCATCACACTGTAAAGGCTTGAAAAGGTTTTCTTCATTCGGATTTCCAATTTCACTGTACCAAACTTGTGCTAAGTCCTTGGGGAAAAGTATGTAGAATCTAGCCGCTACTTTCACTTTTACTCTGACATGGCTTCTCATTTTGTAGTGTCGCTTCTGGATATTGGGCTTCCTATGGAATATGTTCACTCGACTACCAATTTAATAGTAAGGCTTGAATATTCGAAGAATCTGGATACTATTTTGTCTATTGCACACCTGAGGAATCCCTTCCATAGATGGTATTCCTCAGTTCTTGGAGCACGGGGAAGTAGTTCCACTCTGGCCTTTCCTCACTAACCTCCATATTCATGACTTTGAAGTTCACTGGGAACTTGCCTACATAGGGTGTTTAGCCCTGATAGATGAGGCGTCCCATATCGACTGAATGGCTACTACTACCTGCAACTAAACTTACTCTTTTTCACTTTTCGATCTTTTGAAGCAAGAATTTTGCTACTCATGTATATACGTGATACACACACACACACACACACATATATATATATTTTAGTACATCTTAAAGCATGTATTTACTATGCATGGTTTACCATTTTTCATTTCACAACATAATTTTAAAAATATTTGAATTAACTCTCATGTGTGTAAGATAAGTTAAGAAAAAATTGCTAATTCAGAGGCCAAACGAAAAGAAAAGAAAAAAATGAAGAAAAGAAAGGGACAACAAAGAAAAGTGAACAAAACAAAACAAACCCTACGAAAGAAAACTAACCCTAACTAACCAAACTTCTAATCTAACAAGTGATTAACCCTAAAAAAACAACTCATCTTAATTTCTATGAATATTTCTATTGTCATTTTAGTACAAATTATGGCAGGTTTATCCTTAAATTCATTCAGAAAAATTTCAACTCTACTATAACAATGAATTATTTTCAATTTTTTGCATTTAATAATTTTGTAAATTCAAAAGTGTACTTACTAATGACTTGGCTCATATGTATGAAAATGACCTCATTAAAGGTTGATTGCACACAATTCATCTGATGTAACCATACTCTACCTTCTTCTAGACCTAGTTCATGGCTTATCTTTGTACTCTGATCATTTCCATGAACGGTTGTGTCCATTTCTCGACTTTCTCCTCTGAAAATATTCATGTCTTTGGTCTTGTCTTCACTTTGTACTTTGTTAGACCAAGATACATCACAATTTTTATTGTTATCAAAGAGAGAAAAAGTGAAAGGTTGATACTCTGTATCTTACATAAAATTAGGAAAAATTCCTTTTTTAACTTGTAAATTTCCAACTTGGAGCAAAATACACGTGTCTCCCACTCGATTTTCTCTCTCCTTTTCCTCATTTGCATTTTCCACATATAAGGAGAATGATGATTGATCAATATTGTTTCCTCTTTTCTTGTGCGATGTTTCTAAATCTTCACATTCTCACTTATTTTCCTACAAAATGTTAGGGTTTTTTTTATAATAATTGCAGTTATCAAACTCTCTTGATGTATTGGCTATTTTTTTAGTATTTCCAATTCCACTAGGGTTGCACACATTTCTCGCTAACGGTTCCTTTCTTCTAGCAGTTAGGACTTCTTCTGTTAAGGGAATCACTTTACACATGACCAAGCTTACCCTAGTTAAAAAAAATCACAATCAAGTTCACTGTGATCAGTTGTATCATGAATTCTAAACTCAGTGACTCTACCAAAGGTAAATAAACTCAAAGGATGTAATCTCTAGTTATTTTTTTTCCAAAGGTTCTCAACTTCCATACTTAAATACTAGCTTGCATTCAATTTCACTTTAAAATCTTCCTTCTTAAACTCAAGACTAATATAAAATTTAAAGCACACCCTCCTTCTAGCGCCACTTCCTGTTGACAATGATTTCACTCATAGAAACAAGGCGAATAAATTCTTCATGGACAAACCGAAAAGAGCCTATCCTTCTTGAAAGATATGGAACAAAGACAATTAAAAAGGGGAATCAATTTTAATAGGAAAAGACTGAAATATTTCAATCCCAAGTCTCTGGTAGTCAGGTCTTGACTGTACTAGGTTCACTCCTGGGTATGATGTGATTTTGCTATTAATCTCAAAAGGAATATGGTTGTTTAAAATCATATATATTAGACACGAAGTTTTCAATTGGACCGTAAGAACAAATATCATGAAATCAAAAGATTTGAAATAATATTTCATCAACATCAAAAATCTATTTGTTATCACTTAAGTAGATTTAGCATTAAGCAATTTCATAGAAAATAAAATATTTTCAATAAATTTCCATTCATTCATGTATTTTTTTGGAACATTTTCAAGAATTTAAACATCTATTATAAAACAAAGCATAAAAATATTGAAAATTAAAATTTCTCCTAGTTATTCTCTACGTATGCCCCAAAGAATTAACCAAATCAAAGCAAACCACTTTATACTTCACCAGATTGCTTCACAACTACATATAAAATAGTGTGAGTTTTTAAAGAGAGGGGTTTTAGTTTGGACACTGAGTAGGTTTTGTATGTGTAGTCACCTAAAATTGACCAAATCTTGTGATATTCACTTTTGACATCCTTTTTGGCATCTTACAACACATTTTATTCTAAACCTCACATAACCCCTTTCATCATCCCTATTATTTAATATCTAGCCAATTAATTAAATAAATTATATTTAATTAATTAATCCATTTATCCTTTAACCAATTAATTAAATAAATTTTATTTATTTAATTAATCCACATTCCTCTTACATCTCTTATAATTTAAATAATTCTAAATTATTTAAAATATTTCCCTAAATGACTTGATTCACTTTCTAAATCATCTCTCAAGATGACTACATCACTTCCCAAATCATCTCGTAAGTTAACTCGACCTCCTTTCCATTCTCCTCTTTAGTTAACTTTATCCACCTTCCATTTCTTCTCCCAAGTTGCACGATCAACTTTCTAATTCCACTACCGCTCACAAAAAGGAAAGTTTTATCCCTTCATCCTCCCATCTTCACCTATAAATTAACCCATAGCCAATCCATTTGTATGGATGAGCTCTTTCAAATACCCTTATGCTGTCAAATTATCTCTATAATCTTTCATCCATCATCTTTCATCTATCTATTTCTCCTCTATCATCTACATCTTAATGTAGTAACTGACAAGAGAATTTCAATTGAAGTCAACAAGGTCAACTCCAATTGCACATTGAATTTCTTTGGGCTTTAATCTTTAATCATCAGGATTCCTTCTTAGAACCAAATAAATCCACTCAAACAAAATATTGGAACTTCCCACAAATTCAGAGTGATCAAGTGGAATTTACGCCCCTACATTTTAGGTTCATCCTCGGTTTGAACATTCCAAGAATGAGCAACTCCCGTAATAGGTACACTTCTTTGTCACTTGCTTAAACTCAAGAGTCCTAGGCTCCCAGTATCTGGAGCATCTTTGCAACAAACTCTATTCTAGCATGAGCTTTTAAAGTGTATTGTTGAACTTGGCAACACCATTGGATCTGTCCACAAATTTGATTTTCCTAACCGTCCATACCCAAACTTTGCATCACAATCTGCATCTCTTAAAATCAAAAATTCCACTCATTAAATCCCTTTTAAAGAAAACACTTATAAACATCTCATGTAAATAAAACTATTATTCAAATGTTATAACATAAAATTCCTCATAAATAACACACTTTCTAGCAAATTATAAATCCTTGCATGATTATCTGGTACCCAAAACACTTACATTACGAAGTACTCTTTGATTAAAGATTTTCCTTTACCTTTTACTTCTGGCAATCTTTCAACTGGCTAGGGCCTACCATAAGAGTTATATATATATTTCACTTGGGTCCCCAAGTCTTACACTCTAGGGGCGTGTTGTGAGACCACACAACACATACATTATTAAGTGGGTAGTTGTTGATAGAAATTCTATGCTTTGTTAAATATATTTGCTAACTTGTCTAATTGGTAACTTGTATAATGGATAAAAATAAACAAGGAACCATTGATCATTAAATTGAAGTGCCTAATGGTTAAGTTACCAAGATGATATCTAAATCTAAATTCATCTATGGATTAATAAATCATTACTCTATAACACAAAAGGATTAACAAATACGGCAATGGTTTAATTAAATACTAACTATACTTCTAACAAATACTTCTCCTTATAAGTGAAGGGTAACTATTAGATCAAGACCAAAATTCTCTTTACAAGTGAATAATAATTTTTAAGCAGGACTATATGACTATATTATATTTGTTGTACAAAATATTTTACTATAATCCTAATATTTATATGTATATTCTATATATAATTTTTAAATAGAATGAAATTTCAATAAGACAAATTATAAAACATATTCATATATATATATATATATATATATATATATATATATATTTATTTATTTATATTGAGTAACAAAATATTAAACATATTCAATGAATATCATACTAAAGACATTATAACCAAATACCAACCACCATGCATAAAAAATGGCTATCAAATAAAATGCATATAACTCGAATTCTACACATATTACACCTTCCTCTAACATCAAATGTAATACATAGTCATTAATTCCAAGCATGTTATATCGAATACCCAATTTCAAATGAAAGAGGTGAAATCGCATTAAATAGTATACAATAGATATTGGGTGAATGCCAAGCATGCAAGATAGCTATCAACTATGAAACATAACAAATACCAATTTAAAATTTAAATGCTCTCAATCATTCCCATAGGATTCTGTGATTACTGGTTATCCACATATTGGTTTTTAAATAAAGACTTTAGAATTCATTATGCAATTATAATTCATAGGATAATCAACTAGAGTTCATAGGTTTAAATCACTCCAATAGATTTACATGCAAATCCAGGCATACTCCCCAATCCAAGTGATGTCGCTTGTGAGAGGAAAAAGGTTATAAAACTGAAAAAGGCATTGTTTGACCATACTCGGCAAGGAAAGGAAAACACATAAAAACTAATGGATATTCAATTGATGTAAATGTTAAATACATTCGTAAAGGTCATATGGGTATGCGGCTAAACTATGGAAGTATTGATGTGATGGAAGAGCAGACTTTAGAGACACAAATGAAATCCATAAGAATGCAGACAATATTCATCGAATAAAATAGGATGGATACGCATTACAAAGTTTCAAATACATGCATATGATATGATTCTAAGAATAAAACTCAATACAAATATCGAATACCAAGCAACTGCAAATTCAAGTGATTAAATATAATCCGAAAGACAAAGATAATGATATCAAGTAGTTCAAAAGTCAAATGCCAAAGGGAATAAAACCATCAAACCTCAAACAATAAAAATACAACAATCTTCAAATCTTATACAAGCATCAAACTCTAATATGGAGTAAACTAGTGATGGCCAAGCATAGCACAGATTCAACAATCAAAAGGCTGCAAGCATCAGCTAGAGAAAAGAGGAAGAGGCATGCTATTGTGAGAGAGGAATGGCTTTAAAAGCTTTCAAACAAATGCAATGGTAGGCATATGGGGCACCAATTTTGGAGCTATTTATAGGACTACAAAAAATTTCAAGAAAAAAAAATTAACAAGAAAAGGGGTGCACCATTGGTTTTATAGATTGATCTTTAGAAAATTTCAAGCAAATACAAAAACAACGAGTCAAGATTTGAAAAACAAATGCAAAACACAGAGTTGCTGCTCTGATTTCCAATCAAGATGGAAATACCCAAATCTTAAATGCGGAAACACAAGGGAGACATGCAACTTCATTCTCTATTAATCAAACTGGAAATGACGAAACATAAAACAAACCAAAACAAAAAACTATTACAACTTTCTGGGAGCAATCAGAAGCTACTCAACCAGACTGGTAATGATTAGGAGCTATCAACAACTCTCTTTCAAGAGCTACACAGAGCTCTACCTGGAGCAATCACTGCTCTTACAAATAACAAACAGCTGCTGCTGTTTAGGAGCTACTGAGAGCTCAGAGAGAATGTTCTTCTCACAGTCTACTACTACAATCTTCTTCTCTCAACTTTTTCACAACTGACAGAATAATCTGCCTTCAATCTTTTTTTTCCAAACAAACATTCCCTCTCTAAATTTTGAAATTACCTACCGCGGTAAATGCTGAATTCAAAATCAGCTACCTCAATAAATTCTAGAGCTGTCAGGAGCTGCAGGGAGGATCCCCAAAACATAAAGGCTCCTGACGAGTAGGTGAGGGTTCCAGGGGTCTAACGGATGAGCAGAGGCTTAGGAAAAACATTAAATTCCAACACTCCCCCTTTGTCCTGAGCCGAAAAAACAACAAGATCAATCCTGATCGAAATCAACAACGCCCAATTTTCCTCTTAGGCACACAAAACTGTCAATGCTCAAAGGCTTGGTGAAAATGTCTACTAGCTGCTGCTCAGACCTGCAAAACTCCATTTTAATTTCACCATTTTCAACCAATTCACAAATGAAATGATACTTGATTTCAATGTGCTTGCTTCTTCCATGAAACACAGGATTTTTCGTCAAAGCTATCGATGAAACATTGTCATAATAGATCACTGTTCCATCCTCTTGTTCTTCTTTCAAATCTGCCAAGATTCTTCTTAGCCAAATAGTCTAACATGCTACTGCATTTTCTGCTATATACTCGGCTTCAGCTATTGATAGGGAAACAACAGGTTGCTTCTTAGAAGCCCAAGAGATAGCACCCGAACCCAAATGAAATACATAGCCCGAAGTGCTCTTCCTATCATCCAAACTTCTTGCCCAATCACTGTCAATGTAACCAACCAGCCCATATTATTTTGTTGCTGTGTACAACATGCCATATCTTTTGGTACCATCACATACCTTAGGATTCTCTTACCCACTTGCCAATGGGTGTCTCTTGGAGTCTCCATGAATCTGGAAATCAGACTCACTCCATGCATTATATCCGGCCTAGATGTTGTCAAATACATCAAGCTTCCAACCAAACTTTTATACATGGTTGGATCCACATTGCTGCTGCAATCTTCCTTGCTCAACTTAAGACCTACGACTGTTGGTGTTGGGGTAGGCTTGCTATCAAGCATTCTAAATCTCTTCAAGATCTCATTTGCATACTTCTCTTGAGAGATAAAAATACAATCATGCATTTGTTTTACTTTTATGCCTAGAAAATAATTCAAGAGACCTAAATCTGTCATTTCAAATTCTCTTTTCATGGCCTCTTTAAAATTAGCAATGAGGAAATCATCATCCCCAGTAAAAACTAAATCATCTACATACAAGACAACAAATAAAATGTTACCATTTGTTTCTTTGATGTAGAGAGTGGGCTCACCATCGCTTTTGCTAAAGTCGTTGCTCATTAAATATAAGTCAATCCTACTGTACCATGCTCGTGGAGCTTGCTTCAGCCCATAAAGAGCTTTCTTCAGCCTATACACCTTGTTTTCTTGCCCTAGAACTTCATATCCAAAAAGCTACTCCACATAAACATCTTCTTTCAATACTCCATTAAGAAAGGTGGACTTCACATCCATTTGAAATACCTTCCATTTGTGTTGGGCAACAATAGCTATGACTATCCTCACAGTCTCCATCCTAGCAACAGGGGCAAATGTCTCATCATAGTCTCTTCCAAACTGTTGTTTGTACCCCTTGACAACTAATCTTGCCTTGTGTCGGTCTATTCTTCCTTCGACATTGCTTTTGGTCTTATAGACCCATTTTACTCTAATAGTTTGCTTGCTTGGAAGCAAGTCAATTAGCTCTCATGTATTGTTTCTTTCTAATGCATTTATTTCCTCATCCATGGCTTCACACCATTTATCCTCTTTCACAACTTCTTCAAAATAAATTGGATCATTGTGAAAAAATAGTGCAAAATTCACACTCTCATCAAATTCATCATCATACCTTTCATTTTGGTAGATCTCCCTTAGACTCTTGGTCTTTCTTAGCATTAGGGAGGCGAGAGTGGGGTCTGAAATTTTAGTGTTGCTGCTGTTCTGCTGAACAGGCTGATTTTGGAGCAATCGGGAGCTGTCAGGAGCTCATCTTCTGGATGTCTATGGTTGCTTCCCTTTTTGTCTATTCTAATCACAAGCGATCAGGAGCTTTCAGGAGCCATCATTCTCTACTGTTGTAGGATTTTCCAGATCTTCATCTTCAATTTCTTCATCACTCTGCACTGTCGGGAGCTGTCAGGATCTGTCGTGCCATCCCATGACCGATCTTCTAAAAACTCCATATCTCTACTAATGATAATGTTTTTGGTGACCGGATTGTATAGCCTATAGGCTTTGGACTCTTCATTGTAGCCTATGAAAATGCACTTTTCACCTTTGTCATCCATTTTTTGCCTATTTTCTTTAGGCACGTGTGCATAAGCCACACATCCAAACACTCTCAAGTGTTCAACCGTCCATCTTCATTTTGTCCATGCCTCTTGAGGTATCTTGTCATAGATTGCCTTAGTTGGACTTCTATTAATCAAATGCATGGCTGTTAAAACAACCTCTCCCTAATATTTTGTAGGGAGTCCTTTTGCTTTTAGCATGCTTCTTGTCATCTCTACAATGGTTTTATTTTTCCTTTCAGCCACTCCATTTTGTTGTGGAGTATAACTAGTTGTAAGCTCCTTTTTTATGCCATTCTGCCTACAAAAATTCACAAAACAATTGGAGGTATACTCTCCTCCTCTATCTGACCTTAGGACTTTAATAAAATTTCCACTCTCTTTTTCAGCCTGGGCTTTAAACAATAAAAACTTATTAAATGCATCAAACTTGTGCTGCAAAAAATAAACCCATGTCTTATGGCTGAAATGATCAATAAAGGCCATAAAAAATCTGCTATTACCAATGGAAGTGATTTGCATAGGGCCTACCAAATCCATGTGCACCAACTCCAATGGTGCTCTTGCCCTTGTAGAGTTGCCCGATTGAAAAGGTTGCATATGTTGCTTGCCCAAAATGCAAGCCTCACATCTAACATTAGGCTCTACTATCCTTGGCAAACCATCAACCATCTTGCTTTTGAACAAAAGACTTAAACCAACATAGCCTAAATGTCCATACCTGAAATTCCATAGCTTGGAGGGGTCTTCAATAGTACTCTTGAGGGCTGCAAGTTGTATTGTTGTACATTTTACATCCATGAGAGGTGTTGCAACGAACTGAGATGGGAAGCCTGTCTCAATCTTCAATGGAAACATCTGGTTCTTTGTCATTTGTATTGCTGCAAACACTTTTGTCCTCTCATTCTTTTCATAAATGACACATTTTCCCTTCTCCATCAACACTTTGTATCCATTCTGGATCAGTTGTCCTACACTCATGAGGTTATGCTTTAACCCCAATGCAAAGAACGCATTTTGAACCTCCTTCTTTTCACCCTGCTTGGTGCGGATCATGATAGATCCTTTTCCTTTGACAGGAACTACTCCATTGTTCCTCATTCTAATTTCTTATGTAACATTTTTGTCAATGAAAGAAAAAAGACTTTCATTACCACTCATGTGGTTGCTGCAACCACTGTCCAAGTACTAGACTTTAGGGCTGCCTTCTTCACCAACATTGCACATGATGAAGGTTGTGGATTGATTGCCTTCAGCCACATTTGAATTATGTCTTTGCTGATTATCGTGCTTCTTCCAGCACTCACTAGCATAGTTTCCAAACTTGTGATAGTAATAGCACTCAATGTTGCTCTTGTCACTTCTCCCACTCGAACTTCTATTCTTTGTGCCTCTACGGGAGTTGTTCTGAGAGTTGCATGCTCCCTCTTGGCTGTTTGCTCATCCTGAGCTTTCTCCACTAGCATTTCCTTAACTGGATATGCCTCTACCTCTTCAAAAGCCATTTCTACCTCTCCCTCTACCTCTTGCATTTGACTGAGCTTTGAAAGCTTGCTCATGAGAAGTACTAGCAGACCTTTTTAAATGCTGCTCATAGGTATGGAGAGAACCCATTAACTCATCCACTGTCAAAGTAGAAAGGTTTGTCATTGCTTCAATAGGAATGACAAGAGGATCATACCTCGTGGGTAGACATCGAAGAATTTTTTCAACAATCTTTAACTCTTCTATCACATCTCCATTTGCTCTCAGCTGGTTCAACAAACCGGATAACCTTGTTTGAAAGTCTGCAATAGACTCACCTTCTTTCATCTCAATAACTTCAAAATCTCTTTGAAGTAGCTGGAGCTTCACACCTCTGACTTTATCAGTCCCTTTGTAACCAGTCTTAAGGATTTCCCAAGCTTCTTTTGCATACTCAGCTGCTGCTATTCTAGGAAAAATGGCCTCTATCAAGGCTGCTTCGATCAAACTCAAAGCTTTTGCATCCTTCTGCCTCTACTTCTTCAGCTAGGTCTTCTGGTTATTTGTGAGAGCTACAAATGTAGTTGGGTCAATGATGTCCATGAACCCATTTATGAGAAAGTCCCACAAATCATTTGCCACGATGATGGTCCTCATCTTTTTGGCCCAAATGTCATAGTTATGTCCATTCAAAGACAGTGGCTGCTGCCAACTCCTTGCTTCATCTCGAGCCATGTCTCCTACAACAAAAAAATCAACACCTAAAACAACAAATGCCCAAACTCACAAGGAAATAGGGCCTATAGCTCTGATACCATGTCAAGATTTGAAAAACAAATGCAAAACATAGAGTTGTTGCTCTGATTTCTAGTCAAGCTGAAAATACCCAAATCTTAAATGCAGAAACACAAGGGAGACATGCAACTTGATTCTCTATTAATCAAATTGGAAATGACAAAACATAAAACAAACTAAAACAAAAAACTATTACAACTTTTTGGGAGCAATCAGAAGCTGCTCAACCAGACTAGTAATGATCAGGAGCTATCAACAACTCTCTGTCAAGAGCTACACAGAGCTCTACCTGGAGCAATCACTGCTCTTACAAATAACAAACAGCTGCTGCTGTTCAGGAGCTACTGGGAGCTCAGAGAGAATGTTCTTCTCACAGTCTGTTGCTACAATCTTCTTCTCTGACTTCTTCTCTCAACTTTTTCCCAACTGACAAAATAATCTGCCTTCAATCCTTTTTGTCCAAACAAACATTCCCTCTCTAAATTTTGAAATTACCTACCACAGTAAATGTTGAATTCAAAATCAGCTACCTCAATAAATTCTAGAGCTGTCAGGAGTTGCAGGGAGGATCCCCAAAATAGAAAGGCTCCTAACAGGTAGGTGAGGGCTGCAAGGGTCTAATGGATGAGCAGAGGCTCAGGAAAAATATTAAATTCCAACACAATAAATGAATAGGGACAAGGAAGGAATCGATTGGAAAGGCTCTTGGTTCACCTGACCCCCTCACATGAAATCTCAATCATATTAACATCTTGCTCGATTTTAACATGGCAAAGAGAGTATGGCACAATTGTTATGGAGGGAGGAGGTCGATTCAATCTAGTGTCAATCGAATTAAACATCAAGGTAATCGATATAATGGATGGCGCAGGAAAATATATTTGCAAGTATTCATTATCAAAACCATGTAAGGAAGAATTAAAAGCATCCAAAAATAAGGCATCGAATATCAAGGATAATGCATTTCATCGAATTCTACGGTATCTCATGCTAAACAGAAAGCAAAATCAGTTGCTTTAAACAACAAAACAAAATAAAGAACAAAACAAGCCAACCTAGATTCCAATGCTATTGAGACAGAAACAAAACGAAAAAATGGTGTTGAGATCAACTATTACGTTTACAATGATCCACTTCTTCAAACAATTCAATCACGATCCATATTCCCTAATTCAATATTTTCTTTAAAAATATCATAAAATACAATTATTCTACAGAAAAGTTTCTTCAGACCCAGTTCTTCTCTGTTTGAAAACTAAAAATCAAAGATAAAAACCCAAAATCTCCCTTCAAAATGATAATTATTAACCAAAGAAAGTTTTTATTTTTTTCGAAACAAAAAGCAGATAAAAATCTTGCAAAATAACAATTTCTATTCTTCAACTAGTTTGAAGTCATGCATGTGCTTCGAGAATTCTTTTTCTATATTTTTGATTATTTTTGGTGTTTAACCATTATCTCCTTCTGATTTAATATTTTATTTTATATTATAATATTTTCCCACCTTTTAATTTATTAAAATCCCAACATTAATAATGATATCCTTATACTTAATTATCGAAATACTTTATAACTTAATAATTTAATTTAATAAATTAATTTACCAAGAACAACTTTTAAAAAACAACTTAAACTAAACAACCCAAAACAACATCTGGCACACATCATGAAAGGGTGAAGCATAGAGGGGCACTACAAAGATGAATTATCAATCTATTTTTTTATTTGGTTTTAGTCTTGGGAAAGGCTTGGTAACTCAACCCTTAGCCTTGGTAACCCAAACCTTAGCCTTGGACCTACAAGTACAAGGTCCTGACAATGTCAAGAGAAATAACCAACTTTGACAATAAGGATGACATTTTTTTTCTAGAATAATTTTGTGAAATTAAAATCCATTATAATTCATGATATCTAGTTTTCAAATATGTAATTTTTTTATGATTGGATTATTGAAAATATGGGCAAAGACAAGAAACCAAAATAATTTACACAAATAATATTGTACCTCTTCATTAATTTTTATTCAAATACACAACATATATATAGGAGTTTTATCTCCTACATTATAGGAACCTCCTAAAACAACTTCTTAAATATATTGAGTTGTTTTAACAACTCAACACATACGTACCACAAATACAATAGCATATTAAATAAACCATAAAAATATTAAGTTGTTCCTTAACAACTTAATATTATGACACATATATCAACACCCATAATAATTACATGAGTTATTTGTTTAAATCACTTAACCTCACACACTCTATGTGAACACTAATTTCCAACACCCCCCCTCCCCCCCCTTAGTGTGAACATGGGGTTAAAGTACATCACAATACTTGATGACCAAACAGAGTAGCTCACCAAACAATATAAGATAAGAGTAGGAACATACACATCTACTCATGTTAAGTAATAGTGGAACTAGCCTCACTACGCTTAGTACTTCCATCCAAGGATAGGGACAAACACATCTATTTGTGGAATCGAGGATAGGGACTAACACATCTACCCAATGTATTACATCAAGTTTGGATAGGGACAAACACATCTATCCAACATCAAGGTTATGAACAAGGAAAAACACATTTGCTCACAACAATTATGATTGGGGACACACACATCCAATCATAATCACCAACTCCTGTGATTGGGGACAAGCACTTCCAATCACTTACATCATCATATGAATGGGGACAAACACATCCATTCACATACAACCAAGAAATGTGATTGGGAACATACACATCCAACTACAACATAAAAGCTTGAACACCAAGTCCTCATTGTCGTGTATGTAGCCACCATTATAAATCATTGCCTTTCTGATCACAAATGATATGATACAGTTGTCGCTACCACCTGGAAAACGATCTTGGTTTTAGTCATTTTGGTACAGATAGTTTTGTCACATGCAATATTGTGGCCTCGTTGCTAGTGACTGACAAGAGGGCGTTGAGTATCCTCCAGCCTTTGGTGCCTCCATCCTCCAGTTGATTTTCTACTTAGAAAATTTGACTTTGAAGTTCAATTTTTAGAATGCCCCCTCCGCCTTCCCCCCCCCTCTCCCTCCCCCCTGCTCCCTCCTCACTCTCCCTCACAAAATAGATGTCACGTACAAGCAAGAGTGCATCCAATTACAATAATTATTTTTGACATTTTCAAAATTTTAACAGATGACAATACCACTAACAACTTATAAAAATGAACCCTATTTTGAAATAATATAACTTGATTTGACTTGAAAAACATACCCTATCCAAATTGACTTTGAAGTAATTTATGTAATATTCTATTTGATTTTTAGACTACAAATAACAATTTTGACTTCCAATCTATAAACAAATACTTTTAGAAAACTTAACTAAATAAGACTGAATTAAATGACTCAATAACAATTGAATCGACGTAACTTTAATATATAATTACAAAACACAACTTGACACGTAAGACTAATACTCCCCAAGACTATATAATAACCTATTAATTGTGATCCCGGCTGCTTTCGCTTTTTATTCCACTCTTCTTTGAATTTTCAGTTTTACATTTTTGAATGTGAGCAAATTCATCAGCTGGTCTTTCTCTTGAGCACGGATTACAACTTCATATACTTCAGCTACAAACTTCCCATAATGGATCCTTTTGGAAAGAGCTCTCAAAAACAAGGTATCCCATACTACAGTTGACCTGTAGTTTCCGTCGGCATTTGCATTCACCAATTGTGAGATCCTATCCAAGCCGAAAGAACTCCTCACACGGGTCTGTCCAAGGAAATCCGCCAATGAAGTCAAGTAGATATGAACCCCGAACAAGTGATCACGCCTGAAGTATCGCAGAGATCCAAGCAAATTTTCACAATGACGACCCAATGACTATAACAGCGATCTTCCATTGGTCTTCGTCATCTTTTTTGCAAGCTTTCAACGACTCCAACATAACCATAGAAGGGTGGCGTTCCAAAGTTGAGACTTCCAAATTCCCACATTGACTCCTTAGAATGCATGATTCGCGTAAGACTTCAATCTGGTGCCCACAGCAATGAACCCGAATATCTTCAAATTCAATGACATCTCGCCAATAGCTAATTGTTGTTTGCTGAATGTGCAATTCCCCATATCCTGTGGGGAGGCACCAAGGCTTGAAAGAAGCAGCTAGACATTATTGCTTGTGCGAACACCAATACAGAGAAGCCCTGAATCACCGATCGATGAAATACGGGCCATAATCACAGCCAATCAGATCAAAGTGCCTGATCTATAGCCAAATATATGATGTGCCCACAATAGGAAAATGTCGATCCCTTCCAAACAAGGTTGTGAATCATCTAATGTTTACTGATGCGGATGGGCAGGAGAGGTGAGATCTGCCCAGTGGGAATGGGCATAGAAGTAGGCTCTGATTGCAATAATAGAAAGAATCACACGTTCAAAAATTCTCCTCACAAATCTACTAACAATCTGGGCAACCTATGCTCTGATACCATATTGAAAATATGGTCAGAGGCAAGAAACAAAATAATTAACATACACAAATAATATTGTACCTCTTCATTAATTTTTATTCAAATACACAACATATCTCCTACATTACAGGAACCTCCTAAAACAACTTCAAGAATATAACAACTCAACAGATACATACCACAAACACAATAGCATATTAAAGAAACCATATTAATATTAAGTTGTTCCTTAACAATTTAATATTATGACACATATATCAACACTCATAATAATTACGTGAGTTATTTGTTTAACTCACTTAACCTCACACACTCTATGTGAACACTAATTTCCAACACGGATTATTTTTCTCTTCTAATTAATTTCTAAGGAAATTAGTCCATAAACTTGAAATGTCAGGTTTTCATTTTTTTTTTTTAAATAAATTTTAATTTCTTAATTTTGTTGTAAAAATTTTATATGACATCAATCTATAAATAATTATTTGCACAATAAAAAATAAATATTCAAAAAAATATTAATTTAGATTAAATTATGGTGTCTGTAAACAAGGGTTTTCAAAAACAACAATCAGGGACAATAAAATATTAATAAAAAATATATATTTAAAAAAAATTGAAAAAATTATCCTCATCAATATTTAGTATAATATACATCTTTCCCCAAAAGGAATTAGAAAATACTTTTATTTAGGTCAAATTATGGTGTATGTAAATGTGCATGGTATGGTCCTAAAAAATTAACTTTTAAAAAGTGGTTCTTATACATGCCTATTAAAAATTAATTTGTATCATCTAAGTATTATAATAAATTACATATTTGAAAACTAGATTCAAAATACTAAATTTCACATTACTTGAATTTTTTAAGATTCAATGTGTAAGTGCTTCAAATTTTCAGTCCAACTGTGACAAATTCTGAAAATCAAGAAAAACATCTTCACTTTTTGAACATTTTGTGGATCCAAAATTTTGCACCTAGCCAATAGAACACCTATTCCAAGAAAAATATGAAAAAAATACATTGTATTCTTTTATAGACAATGTTATCTATGAGTGTCAGAATATTTAATTTCTTTGCATTGGCTAAGAATTCCTATATATTTTGAAATGTGTTGTAATGTTAGATTCACATACACATCAAAGGAAAAAATGTAATGGTAAAATTTCCATTTAGTTTTCTTTCTCACCTTGATGTGAACAACTCAATGCAATAACATATCGACAAATGGTTCTCTCTTGTATTAGACTTAGATCACAATATCATACCTATTCATCCATATTCATTTCTATTTCACCTCCATTTGTGCTAATTCCTAGATATTTGTTCCCTCAAAATAAACACTTTATCCATTCAAATAGTTTCTACGCATGAGGGATGTGATATTGACCCTAGTCAATCTTGAGAATTTTGAAAATGCTCCCAAATCTCAAGGCACTACTTTCAAGTTTATTTTACTTCCCCATTTTACTAGGTCAGCCTAACACCCATTTCATGCTACATGTTATGTTACTGAATTTAAATGTATTCAATATGCATTCAAATGTCAATTAAGGGGGGATATATAAAATAGAATAAGTAGAATACACTTTAGAACTTATAAAAGGAATAAAGGAATCAAATCTAAACCACCATGTGGGTCATTTCCATGTCTAGAAATGTCGTCTTTGATATTTTTGTCATCTATAATTTTTTCCACTAAGGGGTTTGATTTAGAAGAACACATTAACTTATTGAGCTAGCAAGCTCTTCAATGGTGTCTCTAGACACCAAGCCTTGACTTCTCATATATTTAATAAGTGAAGGTAACATATATCCTAGGATAACATTTTTTTTAGATCATTCCCACACAACACATCGGGTTCATGATAGCTAGGATTGATCATGTAGGGCATGACATAGACTTTTAGAGGTTTTTGTGCTAGCTTAGACTCTAAATTATTCATCAAAATGAGACAAAAATTTATGACAATGATGAATCATTCTTGAAAGCATCAAAATCATTTTCCCATCATCAATCTTATTGCATATCTAGTACACCTTCCATTTAATTTATTTAATTCACATTTATCTCAAATTGATTATCTATCTAGCTATTATATCTAAGTTAGTTACTTTTACTTGTTAATTGATTGCATTAATTAATTATGTATATATTTTATGTAAACATGATTAAACCCTTACACAAATATTCATAAGAAAATGAGATATTGTTTGGCTTATTTTTGTGTGATTTGATGTAGGTTGTGTATGTGGCACTCTTTGGTTTGGTGGTTTGTTGGTGTAAATTACTATAACTTGTAGAATGATGTATTGGACATTAAATCCAAAAATAGAGCCATTTCACATATGTGTGACTTATAAACATCAGCAAGTTATTTTTGGTTGTGTGGAACCAACTACTACGGGGTTCATGAAAGAGTAAGATGATATCAATAGGATTGGTGATTGTGGCCAACCAAGTTCAAAGGCATCAATTAACACATATTTTATCGTCAATCTTTTGATGGTTGTTCCAAACAAGGTCCTATGGGCTTGGCTATTTCATTTGTTATTATAAAAAAATATAATAAAGAATTAAAATGCCCTATGTAACCTAAACAAGTAAAAAAGTGAATAAGTGGAGTTAAGGGTGCAAAATAGTAGATATTAACCTATCACAAAAGGAGATCGCCACGGTTTACCATGAATTTCAGGATGTAAGGGCCTATTACAAAGTCTTGAGTACTATCATTGAAAAGATGTTTTTCACACACAAGAATGGGCTTCTAGAGATATCTAGTGTGGTAACCATGCCCAAGTTCACTCAAGTAAAAACAATACTAGGAAAGCTACAACAAGAAATGTTCAAAGATATAAGGTTCCTTATTTTTTTATGGATATTGAATCAAATTTTGAGACAAATAGAGACAACACAAAATAATTAAGATAAAAATAATTAAAATGAACCTAAATATAATAGAATTTTATGATATGGATTGTGGAAATCTAATAGCATTGAATGATACCCTTCATGGGAGATAATTATGTTTCAAATCCAAACAGTTAGAGTTGTTAAGGATTAAGCTTGCAAAGAAATTTGTAGACATAGCCTTCCTCTTTTTAAACTAACTAGGTATGCAAGAAACCAATTTTACATCTCCTTGAGCTCTATATCTTGATGATGGATCACAAAGTGTGATCCAAAATGTCGATTCACAAAATTGGCACACAATCAAATCCAAAAAACTAGATAATTTAATGAACCTAAATTAAATATAGATGGGATGGCACTATTTCAAGGCAGACAAAGATCAAAAAACAACTCGAGAGGCAAGGGAAGCTGATGGAAGAGAAATATGTTGCTAATGTTGGGACATCGACTAGAAGGATTTTATCTCTAATCTCGGGGATAACTGGGAGCTAATTACTACTGTGAAAAAATGATGTTGTCTAGTTTTGTGGCTTTTTAGGTTTTTGTTTGGTTGGCTACTGTTTTAAATGGTTTTATTAAGACTTATAATTATGATGTTGGGACTATATGGACTTATCTTTATGGCTTGCGACCTGTTTATGGTATTATTTTTTATGATGATAAAAGGTTTGTGTGCCTTGATGGTAATCTTACTTTTGGCCTATGTGCCCATTTATGATCCTATATGCTTAGCTAGTGCTGTTAACATTTAGGTGTTTTGTTTTTTGAAAATAAAAATAGGGGTAAAAACTTTATTAAACCAAGGAAAAGTACAAAGCAAGGCCGTTACACAGCCCTATCCAAGTCCACCAAGTGGTCCAACTGTTGAGACAAATCAGGGGGTAATTGACCCTAATCCAGCACATTTTAGTCCTGAAGATGATATGAAGCCCATTTAGCCAAACCATCCACAACACCATTCCATTCTCTAGGAATATGAGTAAAAGTTACGAACTCCAGAAAAGTACAAAGGTTGAGAATCTCTTCCACAATCAGAGCCAACTGCCAACTAACATCATCTAAATTCCACCTATTCAACAGGTTCACAACAACCTAGGAATCAGATTCACAAATGAACCTGCGCCACCCCAATTGACTTCCACGCTTCACCGCCACAAGGATTGCCTAAGCCTCCATAAGATTATTAGAATGAAAACCCTTATACACAAAGAAGATAAACTGAACATCGCCAAAGCTATCCTGACCAACCCCACCAATACCAGCATGACCAGGGTTTCCACGAGAAGAGCCATCAGTATTAAGCTTGAGGATCCCCTAAGGAGGAGGGGACCATCTACCCTGCCTATTCACCTTTGGGGTAGGATGACGACATCTGTTACGCCAGAGCTGTTGTTGCGGAGGAGGAATATGAAGGTGTTTAAAACAATCAACATCAAAAGGGGCCACTGAAACAGACAGATCACACTTAGCAGCAATAGTTTCACCCAAGGAATGCAGAATTTTCTGCCACAGATGAGGGGCCACCAATAACACATCCTGAAACACCCAACAATTCCTCTCCAACAAAAGATTCCAAATAATGAAGGAAGGGCCAATCCCCCAAGCAGCTTGAAGAAAGGAAGTAGAAACAAGGGCCTTGCCTCAGCAATCCACAAACTCAGCTAATGAGCAAACATGCCAATAGGGCGTATTCCACACCCCCCACCAAAAATGCCAAATCTCCCTAGCATAAGAGCATTGGAAGAAAATATGAGAGACACTTTCCTCCAAATTACAGCATAACACACATCTAGAGGGACCTTGGAATCTGTGCTTGCAAAGATTATCCCAAGTAAGACACCTGCTCTGAGCCACTAACCACATGAAGAAATTACACTTAGGCCAAGCCAACTTATGTCAGACTTGCTTCCACCAAGGGACCTCAATATCTCCATACAATTGCCTACCCAATTTCTTATAGCCAGTAGACACAGAGTACTTCCCAAGCCAAAATATTCGAGCCCCGCAGAGAATTACAAGCACGGGAAACCAAAAGCTGAGCAAGCTCGCGCCTGCACCCCTCGACCCCCCCAGGAGGCCATTCAGCAAGATGCTTCCAGCGAAAGGTAACCACAAAACCACTATGCTCAGCAATCTTGTAATGCTCCACGGTGTCCCAACCAGCAGTAGTAAAAACATCATAGAGGGGTTGAAGATGAGGATAATCAGAAAGAAGGGGAGGGTGACCATCCTAAGCATCAAACCAAAAAAGAGCCTGAGATCCTGAGTGACGGATCCAGAAGAGCACACGCTTAATCAACTGAGCCCCCACTTTCAAAGTATTCCAAATCATAGAGCCACTCCCCTCCAGAGGATAGCGGGGGACCTCAAAAGAAGCAACACCTCTAAGATACTTATGGTTAAGAATTTGAGCCCATAACTGACGTTGATTAGTGCACCAACACCAATAAAGCTTAGCAGCAAGAACCTGGCCATTCAAAATAGCAGAGTGTAAGCCGAGACCCCCCTCCTGCTTTGGTCTACACATAGAATCCCAGTTAACAAGACTCCACTTAGAGGACATCAAGTTACCACTCCAAAGGAATTGATGAGAGAGAGCATCAAATTCCCTAAGGAAATACATAGGGGTCGAATGAACAAAACACCTGTAGATGGGGAGGGCCTGAATAACCAACTTAAGGAGAGTAACTCTAGCAGCTGTAGACAACCACAAATGAGTCCAATGAGTGACCTTCTTTCTCAACTTGTCAAGCAACAATTTCCAGGAAGACCGGGGCTACCTGCCAACAGCAAGAGGAATCCCCAAATAGAGAAAGGGGAGAGACCCAATTTGAAATCGTAAAATACCAGCAATCCTTCATTGAATAGCCTGGGGAGTATTAAAGAAGAAAATAGAGGACTTTTTCTTATTGACTTTCTGACCCGAAGCACCAAGGTAGATATCCAAAGCTTGCCTAAAGGATTGAGCTTCCTGAATACGAACCAGCCCCATAAGGGAAGTATCATCCACAAACTGGAGATGAGAAAGTGTTGGAAGACCCATCCCCCACTCCCAACCATGAATCAAACCCTAAGAAACCTGGAATTTAAGGAAGCGGCCAAGCCCCTCTGCCAAGATAATAAAAAGATAAGGAGAGAGCGGATCCCCCTGGCGAAGGCCCCTAGAAGCACCAAATAGCTCAGAAGGCTCACCATTCACAATAACTGAAAAGGAGGAAGAATTCACACACTCATAGTCCAATTCACCCAATCCGAAGAAAACCCAAAGGCCAACATAATCTTCTGAATAAATCCCCATTTAACTCTATCGTACGCTTTGGTCATATCCAACTTAATGAACATAGACTTGACCTTAGAGATTTCCATGGAATGAATGACCTCAGAGGCAACCACCACTCCATCCAAAATTTGACGGCCCTCCACAAAGCCTCCTTGCTCCTCAGAAATAACAGTAGATAAACAAGACTTAAGCCTTTCTACAATCAAATTTGTAACAATATTATACACCACATTGTAGAGTGCAATAGGTCTAAAGTAATCAAGTCGATCAGCACCATCTTTCTTAGGGATGAGAACCAGAAAAGTAGCATTTAGGGCACGAAGCATGAAGAGACTCATGAACCACCTCCAACAAATCCATCTTCACAATATCCCAAAACTCTTGGAAGAATTCAACAGGGAAACCATCAAGGCCAGGAGCTTTCCCCTTATTCATCCCAAACACAACATCGTCCACTTCAGCCAAAGTAATCAGATGGATCAAAGAAGTATTCAAGTCATTAGAGATCAAAGAAGGAATACAAGAAATGACCATGTTTTCATCAGCCTCAGCAGGGGGGAATCCTTAGAGAAAAGAGCAAAGTAGAACTGACGGGCTTCTCTAGACAAATCCTTTTGCGAAGATATTGAAGAGCCCTCATGATTGACAAGAGAAGGGATATGACATTTATTCCAATGAGCCTGCACAGAATGATGAAAGAAAGTAGTATTCTTGTCTCCCTCTTGAAGTCAGTCAACCCTAGCCTTCTGTTTCCAAAAAATTTCCTCACGAAGCTCCCACTCCTCCACCACCTTCAGGGCCTAGGACTCAGCATACCCAAGAGCCTCTGAAAAACCCAAATCCCTAATCTGGCGAGTGATAACAACAAGGTTCTCCTACGCTTCTCTTTTTTTCCCGTAAATTGCCAGAGCACGCTCTATTCCAATGCTTAAGATGAAACTTGACATATTGTAGCTTCTTGAAAAAAGCATACATAGTAGTACCATAAGCAGGAGCTCCATCCCTCCACCACTGACCAACCAGATTATATAAGGATGAATCGCGCAACCACATAAGCTAAAATTTGAAAGGAGGGTTCTTAGAATTGGGGAGAGAAGAAGTAGAAAACTTAATTGGCTAGTGATCCGACCCACACCAATCCAGGATCTTAGAGCAAGTGACCAAACTTCCCCCAACCCAAAAGCAAGAGACCAAAAATCTGTCCAGACGCTCCAAAATTGCAGCAGGCCCACTCCGCCTGTTATTCCAAGTAAAAATGCCATTGAAGGGTTTAATGTCAACAAGAGCAAGAGAATCTACATTAGCACGAAATAGGTCAGAAGCAAGACCCAGTCTCGGAAGCCCCCCTCTTTTCTCCTCCAAACACAAGACAAAATTGAAATCTCCAGCTAAGATCCAAGGCAAATAAGGTGCACAAGACCTAACATACTTGATATGGGCCCAAAGCTGGATTTTACCACAAATATCAATCAGAGCATAAACATTACTAACTAAAATAGTCTCACCAGATTCCAAGATAGTAGCCGCCACAGAAATAAAGGAATGGCTAGAGATCCACCAGCGAGGAACAACCTTACGAGGATCCCAAAAAAGAGCTAAACCTCTGGAACTTCCCCTAGATCTAATACACTAGCACTGCCTAGAACCTCAAATGCGAGGAGAGAACTGAAGCATGAGATCTACCTGAAGCTTGGTCTCCTACACACAGAAAATATCCGGAGAGTGAACCCCAATTATACCCTGAATAGCCTTTTGACGAGAGGTGCTATTCAACCCCCTTGCATTCCATGATAGAATAATCATGAGGAAGGTTGGACAAAGTGGGCCTCAATGGTCTTAACTGACCTCGATTCCACCAAAAAATCCCCAGTAAATTTAAGCTTGTCAACATCCTTCTTACGACCAACTTTAGAGGAGTTGTTGAAATGCCCCTTTTTGAGAGGGCGTTGTAGCACCCCAAGACCAGGAGACGTACCCCGACCTCTACCTAAAGACAATGCCTCCTTAGCCAAATCCGCTAAAAAAATATCATCCTATAGATCTACATAAGCATCAGGAGGCCCGACACCCCCCTGCACCATCGGTGGAGAGTTATCCTTAACAACAATAGCCTGCTCCAACCCTGTATCCATTTTAGTGGCTCCAGTCAAGATCTCAACTGGGATCCCCTCCTCTAAGGCCGGACTATCTAGAACCTCAAAACGGTTGAAACCCTGATCACTCTGTTTATCTTTCAAGGGTTGCTTCTAACCCTCCCCTTAGCTTTCGACTTAACAGGAATAAAGCCATCATTCGGTCCCCCCTCAGTCATAGGCGCCTTGCCCTTATCTCCCTTCTTAGTTGAAGGCTCCGAAGAAGGAGGAGAAGAAACCCCTATCGTTCTAGTAGTCCTAGGACATTGGCGTTGAAGGTGTCCATATTCGTGACAAAATGGCCATCGAAAATGAAGGGATTCATAATCTAACTGTTGAATCCACGAGGCAGAGCCAATACAAATTTCCAAAGAATCTGGCAAAGGATTATTTAAATCTATTTCAACACAAATGCGAGTGAATGAAAATACCTTTTTATCCAAAGTATTCTGAGCAATGGCAGCCGGCTTCCCTAATAAGGCAACAATCCTCTGCAAAATATCCTCTCTCCAAAACTCCAGCGGCAGCCATGGCAAACGGACCCACACAGGGACCCGAGACGGCAGGTCCTTAGCTACATTGAATCCTCTATGCCAGGGTTTCATGAACAATCCCACATGATTGTAAAAGTATGGCCCCCCATCAAAAACACGGTTGTGATCTGACATGCAGGAAAAATCAACCATGAAAAAACCATTTCCAGCAACCAAAATATCAAAGTCACCTTCAACTTGCCAGGATCTACGAATCCAGGACTCCAAAGCCGAAAGGGGGATACGGATACCCAGAAATTTACAGATAAGAACATGTTGGCTCCAATAAGAGAAGTCTTCTTGCATAGATTTCGGAGAAATAACCAAAACTGGGCGATCTTTACTGCGCGGCAAACACCCATTCACCTTTTTAAGATTAGAGCTCTCCCCCACAAATGAGGAATCCATCGATGGAGCATGCACGTCCGCAAAGGAAGATGGAGGCGGCTTCGCGCCCGAAAGCATCAAAATCTTGGAAACCCCAGCCATAACTTCAGACCCAAAACCCACCACACCAGCCGCCACACCCCTCACCGCCGGTAGCCAACCCACATAGCACCCCACAACCCCCCACGCTAGAGCCCACACAATGCCCCACCACCCCCCACGCTAGACCCCACATCGACTGCAACACCCCACGCACCCCTCCACACCCAACACACCACCCCACCCCACCCCACCCACACACGCGAGCAACAGCAGGATGCAAGCACCCACACAAGAGGCACACACGCAGCAGGAGGCACCCACATAGCAGGAGCTAGGGCATCGTTGCCCTAGCAGCAGACCCACGCGAAGCAACAGACCATCGCGCACCACAACTCAATATAAATATATAATATTAGGTGTTTTGTTTTTTGGCTAGTAGTTGTTTTGCTAGTTTATTTCTCTAGGTTGTTTTTTTCTTTTTTTTAGTTGTTACACGAGATGAACACCCTTCCCTACTTATCTAATAAAAAACATATAGATAAGATAAATCAATTTCTAATACTACCTATGAATGAAAAGTTAACAATAACAAACAAGTGGCACGTAGTGGCTAGTACTTGCCTTTATAGTATTTTAATTATAGTATTTTAGATTTAATAAAAAATAAATGTAAGTTTTGTTATAGTGAATAAATTTAAATGTTAGCTTTGCTAATTATAGTATTAACATAATCATTTAAAAATGACACATTAATGTTAACAAATAGCTACATGCATTTATATTAATATTAATAATTATTAATTTTATCTTAATTATATTATATATAAATCAATTATCTTACATAAAAATAATTATATATTAATTATTTTGATATTATAAATATCAAACAAAATAAAACAAAAATCAAATGATAGTATAATATTATTACAAAAAAAGATAATTATATAAATATAAAATATTCTAATAATTATGTTACATAATAATATGTATATTATAATATAAAATTTATTATGTATTTTTGTTTTAGGCGAAAGTGGCAAGCCACTATAATGTATTATATATATAAATAGGATAATACAAAATCTGGTTCTAGAGAGCATACCAACAGGAAAGAACCAATAAGAAAACCTTTGGTTGTAGCTCAAATATGATAAAGATTATAAGTTCGATTTCACAAATTATAATAAGCATGCTGATAATTCAAAATTTAGCATTCAGTTCCCAAAACACCAACCAAAAGACTATCATATTAAATCCCTTACAAAATATCAAAAAGTATATTTAACCCCTCTACAAAACGTATAACAAACCCTGCAACTTTAATAAATAAAAAACCCACAAAATACTGACATTACATTTTCATAGAATCCCCATTAACTGAATTTTTATCCTGCATCTCTAGACCCTCTACCAGCTGCAAACCTCTTTCAAAAACCCTTCTTCCTCCAATAAAAGCTCTGTGGAATTGCATATTTGAGGCTCGCCTTGTATTGACCATGATTGTATTTTCCTTAACTTTGCTTGAAGTCTGATTGTATACATTTTGTGTATGAATTGGGCCATGAGCAGGAGAAGTCTAATTGTTTACATTTTGTTTATGGCTTGGGCCATGAGCAGGAGAGTTAACTCTGAGCTGCAAATCCAACTATAAACCATTTTTTACTGGAGGACAAACATACGCTCAAAGGAACACGAATGCATAATATTTCTCTTTAATATCCAACTCCATTATAGAGCAGATAGTACGTTGGTTTTTTCTTAAGGCACACAACATAATATATTGTCATTTTTGTATTATAAAGCAAGTCTAATGGCATCAAAAATCTCTTCAAATCCTTGTCGTCTTTGTACAAATTCCCTTGGAAATAAGCCACTAATAAACCCTTCCCCACTAAAGAAATTATATTGTTGAATTGCACAGAGAATGACATTGCCTAACAGGAATTGGAAATTGATGAACTTTCTAGCTAAGTCCTCAATTTTTTTCAAAGAATGAATTAAATCGAGTACATTAGACAAAAAATGGATATCACCTGTGATGGAAAGATAATGCGTCGGGCTCACGGGCTGGTAACCTCAAGTCCCAGAATTATTCGTATGCAATACTTAACCCTATCGCAGTCCACCTTGAACAACATTTTGAGAGCGTTGCGAGTGATGCATTCTTCTATCGGCCTCTCCCACGGCTTAACTGGCAAGGACACCCTCAAGTTCCAAGGATGGAGCGCCATTTTTCTACAGCTTGAATGGTGGATTAGCACACCAAAGTCTCTGAAAAATACTTTTCTTTCAACAACCCTCTTGTTACAAAATTTGTTTGTGCAAATGATTTTCTTAGAATCATTTCTAATATCGACTTCTTCTTATGAAAAAAAGCACTATCATGATGACGAGGAGGGTGAAGGACTGAAAATTTAACTCTTCCCTATTTTTTTAAATGTTGGCTTGTGTAAAATGAAAGTCGAGGAATTTGGTAGCTAACTTCACACTCCATAACATGATTATAAAGTACCTTGATAATATAAAATAGCATTAGGAAAGTAACATGTATGAAGTGATGTGACTCAACTGGAATATTTGTTCAGATGCCGACATCATCAAGTGGTAACTGAATGTCCTTTGCAGCTGATGCGAGATGTCCTTGGAAACTAATGTGAATATCCATATAAATTTATAATTCATCATTACTGTGTTTAGCCTCAAAACATATGATTTAATTCCATCTCACTATTGGCTCTCCATGTGATGTCCACGGTGGCTGGCTCTCCATGTGTTGACCATGGTGGTTGTCTCTCCATGTGTTGTCCACAATGGAAGATAACTTGTAGTCAACAAAATGGAGTTGTTCCTCTTCCATCACCGAAATCTCAATGGCTTACATAAAAGCATGCTTCTCAAATTTATTCCTCATTTAGATAGCTTACATAGCAACATACTATGCCCCAGTTCCTTAATTTATTTTCAGAGCTATGGGACACTTTCTCTAACTATAATTTATTTCAATTGTGGGAAGTCATCGAGGTCCAGGTTATTATTCAAGTAAGATAATTCATTTCCATCACAACCCATATTAGCTAGGTAGTTTGCAAGGTTGTTACCCTCTCTATATACATGTGAAATATGATAGCTCTCAAATTATCCTAAAAGATTCCAAACATTTTGCAAAACATATTTTATAGATCAAGTGAAACATGACTTTTGTTTACTAGCATTTATCACTATCAGTGAATCACCCTCTACATGAATGGCTTTAATTTCAAGATGCCTTGCAAGAAGCAGACCTTGAAGAAGTGCCATAGACTCTGCCTTATTATTAGAACCTGGAGGAAGGGTTATTGCTATAGCTTCCCTGAGTGCACCTTTTGAGTCCCTAATACAAATACCTACTCCAAATATACAAGGATTTCCCCTAGATGTGCCATCAAAGTTTAATTTGTAGTAACCCTCCATTGGTGGTGACCAATTAATTGTGTTTCTATCTACTTTTGTATTATGAAGCTGCGTCATGCTCCCCTTAAAGGGCAGTTTGGTATATTTCCAATTCTTCAAGATGCTATTGTCCCATGATGAAAAAAATTGCTCCCACATTTTTATGGTCTTGGACCCAAGTGTTTACCACTCCTGAAATTGACTTTTCAATCAAAACTTGGATAGTATGTGAAGAAGATGAGGATTTTCTGAAAATGCACTTATTTCTCTCCCACCATATAGACCATAATACCAATGCTGGTATAGCTTGCCATATACATGAAAAGAATGAATTCTTATATAAAACAAGCTAGGCTGAAAATAAGTCCCATACTGAGTTCGGTAAGGGAGAAGAATAATTCAATTTTTCCCAAAAAAAAAATAACCAACATGTCTGAGCAAAAGGGCATTGCAAGAATAATTGATGATGGTCCTCAATAGCTTGATTACATAAAGTACAACTAAAAGGTTCTACAATTCCCATCTTTGTCAATCTGTCACTTGTCAAAGCTCTCTTTCTCATTACTAACCATGCAAAATTGCCTGCCTTTGGGAGTATAACACTGTTCTAGCAGAATGAGAATGCCCTCTAAGATTGAGAGGTATCATCCCAACTAAGAATTGTCTTGTATCCTTGCTTGATTGAATAAAAACCTGATTTGGATGGAGCCCATATTACCTTGTCAGCCTTCCCTGATAAAAATATTATTCTGTTATTCATAAGCTGTCAATAGATCTTGTTGATTTTTAGGTATTTGTTCCATAGAAAAATCTTTCCAAACCACTCTCCTTGATGGAGGCTCAACTAATTTAACATAATCTATCAATTTTACTCCCCACAATTGAGAAAACATAGAAATTGTTGACTGTAGTTCTTGCCAAGTTACCAAAGGTGGGTGACCATTCCATGAGTCCGTCCAAAAGTTAACTTCATCTCCTTTATTTACCTCCCATGAGATATATGATGTAATCACCTTTCTGTAGGAAATCATGAAATTCCACATGGATGATCCTTGGGTAGGATTAGACACTGTGAAAAACATTTTAGGGTCTTTTCGCCCTCATCAAGGAACACCATTTTGATTCTGGTTTAGTGTACATTTTCCAAATGAGATTCCCACCAAATGCTTGATTGCGTTTTGATATGTTAGCAAACCACTCCTCCTTTTTTGTTTTTCTAACGCCATACTGTCTAATGATATTAAAGGAATTTTTTTTGCATCATTCATATTGCCTCTCCAAAGAAAACTTATTATTTTATGAATTTGATCTACTACTAAATTAGGAGCCCTTAAGACTGAAATGAAATAGTTGGGTATTACAAAAGGAATAGATTTATTAGAAGACTCCGACCTGAAAATGACAGCCATCGGGATTTCCATGCACAAATTCTTTGTTTTATTCTTTCAATGACCTTAGTCTAGTAAGTTGGTTTATTGGTTCCCATGAAAAATGGGTTACCTAGATACTTGCAAGGGAGATCCGCTTCTTGGAAACCCAAAATTTTGATGAATTTTATTTTTATAACAGCTCTGATATTAAACACATATATTTTTTACTTTTGTGCATTGATTCTTTGCCCTGACACCCGTGAATATTTGTCCAGAACTTCTTTTATTTGAATAGCTTCTGAGATTATTTCTTTACCATATAATAAAGTGTTATCTACAAATAGGTTATGGGTAACTGTCACATCTATTTGTTGATCTAGGTGGATCTTGGAAAACCTAAAAATTTCATAATCTCAGAATCTCATGAAACTAGCATCATCACGTAAAGCTCACTGACACGGTCCTAATGCAACTTGAATGGGCTCAAAAGGAGTCGGTATGTAGAAGTTATGCACAGTCAAAGGTCCGGCCAAACAAGCAAATTAGGCATTCAAAAAGGAAAAAAATTGATCATCTCAAAATGAGACAAAAATGACACCAAGTTGTAGATCTCGTCGCACTGATTCCGAAACTATATTTAGTATTGAAAATGGAGTTTGTATGAGCAAAATAGAGTTGGTCAAAGTTTGCAAACAAAAGGAGTTGACCAGTCAAAATGATGACGTCAACATGATGACGTGGCATGGTGACAAGGAAGGTGGATGACATGGACCAATCACAGGTTGACATGTGTCATCCAGTAGCATTTTGTACAATTTAGAGGCATCGACGTGGTCCAATGACAGGATGACACATAGTAGACTTCAATCAATCAACAATTGACAAGTGGCATCACCTAGGCTTGACATGTGGCATTGGTGGCCAAGTCAAAAAAGCCATAACAAGGAAGTAGGGGTTGAACCTGCGACCTCCTCGATTCTATTTCGAAGCTCAACCATTACACCACATAACTTCTTATTGAGGTATAGTGGGAGTAGTTTTATTTAAACAGTTAATAAAGCTATTTTGGGAGTAAACGAGATTCGATTCCTTTACTTCCCTCCTACAAATCCGCCCAACCAATTGAGCCATATATTGTTGGCGGAATTTTAGGGAACCTTATCTTAATTTAAAGAAGAGTAAAGCCCGAATCTCTCTATTTTTAAAAGATTAAATCCCTTATTTTATTTTTATTTAACCCATGAAGTCTTAAGCTCGAAAATACAAAGATTTGAAAAGATTTTAGGGGTTTAGGCTATTTTTTAAGATTTAGAAAGATTTTAAAGAAGGTTATGGGAAGTGTTCAATATGAACCAAATATTAAAGATTTTTATTTGTAAATAGGAGATTTGGGTGAGATTTTCAAATCATATGGTTTTAGTCATATTGAGTAGATTATTTTGTATAAAAGGGGGAGAGTTTTGGCTTGAGAATTAAGCAAGTCTATTTGGAGAAATAATTATTTTGTGAGAGTTGAATTCTTTTTGAGAGGAAGAATTGAAAGGTGTTGTTATACACCAAAATTGTAAAAGTGAGAGAGATTGTGAGAAATTTTGTGCAGGTTTTGAAGCTTGGATATTGTAACAAGTCATTTCTATTGCTTGACAACATTAATAATGTGGTCCTACTTGAGAAGCGAGCCCAAAGACGTAGTCTTGATTAGACGAACTCTGTTATCAACCAGTGTTATCTCCTCTTTTGTCTTATTCTTCTATCTTCTATCTTCTATCTATCATTCTCTCTATTTCTTTTCATTTTTAAATTATCTATTTGAGTTCTAATTACAACATTTTAGTGATCGGTTAGTTTCATTGAGATCTATAAAGAATTAAGTGAACTTAGTCTATAATTTCAACGGTTAAACAACATAATCACACAATTATGTCTGGATCAGAGAAAAATTGTAATTAGGATTAATTTGCAAGTTATTTTGTAAACCTCTAATTACAGATCATTTGTGGAATAAGAATTCCTTGCCATAAGCCCTTAGAATGATTCTCTTTTATAGTCCTACTTAATGCTTCTGCCATTATTATAAAAAGAAATGGTGACAATGGGTCACCTTGTATTAGACCTTGTGTTGCCTTAACGAATCCACAAGGAGAGCCATTGGTTATTACTAAAAAAATGGGCACCTAATAGACATGATAAGATCCACTTACACCATTTTCTGCTAAAACCAAACTTATTAGGAACCTTAATGGGAAAGTCCAAATCCACTATGTCGTAGGCTTTCATCATATCTAATTTTATAATAAAAGATGCAAACTGATTTGATTTGATGGAATGAAGTACTTCATGTGCTACTAGTGCCCCTTCTGTCATCTCTCTTCCTGGGACAAATCCTCCTTGTCCTGAGATATGATCTTTCGAATGAGAGGTTGTAACCTCAGATAAATTGCCTTTGTAAATATCTTATAAATTGTGTTACAAAGTGAGATGGGCTTGAAGACTGCAAAGTTTTTTGGCTCATTTACTTTAGGGAGTACGACTATATTTGTGACATTGAAATGTTTCAATATTGTTCCTAATCTATGTGATTCTTCCAGGGCCAAAAGTAAGTCAAATCCCAATACATCCCAACATTTCTGAAAGAATAATGTCATAAAACCATCTGACCCTGGGGCCTTATCTGGAGACATAGAGAAAACCACTTTCCTTAGTTCTTCAAGTGTAAATGGTTTGAGCAGTGAATCATTTTCACTTTGAGAAATAAGGCTTGGTATTGCAGATAATAACTCCTTTTCTTCTTAATTTCCCTGGACAACAGACTTGATCGTAGCAAGGTCCTCGAAGAATTTCACTCCCTCTTTCTGTAACTCTTTTGCGGTGCTAATTTGATTTCCCAAGCTTATTTCTTGAATATAAAATATTTTTTTTGAAGCTCTTTTCTGCTGAGCTGAAGCGTCAATTTTTTTTATATTGTGATCCCCGTCTTTCAGCCATAACTCTCAGGATTTTTGTTGCCAATACAGTTCTTATCACTTGCCCAATTCTTCCCATAGTTTTTGAAGCTCTTTTTGTTTGTCATATGTGATAGCATCCATCCCATTCTGAATCATGTGCTCATGAATATCTACTAATTGTTTGGCTACCTCCTCTTTTTGGACAAAAACATTTTTAAAAATACTCACATTCCAATCGTTATCTTCCCTTCAACATATTGCAATTTTTTAAAGAACTGAAATATTTTTGTGTCATTCTGAGTAGGAGCACTTATCCACCATTGTCTTAGCAGAGATAGAAAATGAGGATGACGCAGCCACATCTTCTCAAACTTGAAAGATGGTTTGTGAGTTGAAACCCCTATTGGATTTGTTATGGATAATAGTAGAGAATAATGATCAGACCCTATAAGTGGGAGGATTTGTGAATCCGAGATATAAGATGCACAGGCCCAATCTTGAGATACAAGGAACTTGTCTAACCTTACTGCAATTTGACAAAAGTCTCTCCTATGATTTTTCCAAGTGAATTTTCCTTTCTTTGCAAGTATATCCCTCAAGGCATTATCTAAAATGAAGCATCCAGAATCTTCCATTTTTTTTGGAGGTGGGAAAATTCCTCCTTGATTTTCATTTAGAGACACTATTGAATTAAAATCTCCTACTTTGATTTTCCAAGCTCTAAATTAAAGTTGTTAACATATCACAAGTTCGCTTTTTATCATCTGTAGTTGTTGGACCATAAACACTTAGAAATCCATGGCCGACCAATTGTCAATTTGCAGAAAGAATTAAATAATAATTATTTAAACATAAAATTTATATAATTGTTTTGTTAAATAACAATATGTATAATATAATTTATGTTAAATAATAAAAAAATTAAATCTATTAATTATCATTAAATTTATTAAACAAAAATAATAATATTCTAAATATTAATATCTGAATAGAAACTTGACATAATTATTATATGACAAATTAATATTAATAAGTATTAATTTTAGTTCAATATATGAATTTAATTTTATAATTTTTATTATTACTATTATTATTATTTAATTAGCCAATAGGCTATATATAGAGTGAACGTTCAGGCAAACCTGTCTAACCAGTATACAACTATTTTTCGTCGTATACAACTTTCATCCACTGCCGGTATACAACTATTTTTTCTCGGTATACAACTCCCTTCCATTTTCGATATACAACTATTTTTAGTAACCATGTTTTAATTTTTTTTGTGCTTTCCAAGGTTGTTAGTGGTTTCAAATAGGCATTATAAATGTTGGGGTTATGCATGGCAAGGAATTTTAATCGGATCTATTTTTCATAAAAAACTTAATTTCTATTACAACAATAAATAAAAAGTGAAATGCAACTCGGGTAAAACAAGCAAAGTGATGGTATAAATCTAAAATTTCTACTACCCCTATAGCTTTTCAATATGTTCGTTGCAAATTTAGAAGAGTAGAAAAATCCTAAATTAGCTGCCTGGCTCCAAATTCGAATGGGAATTAATTGATCAAATCATTACGAAATTTATTGCTCAATATAATGATAAAATAACTATAAAATTTATTGCTCATTATAATAAATAGGTCTCAAATCATGAAATCTAGTTACCCACGATCACTTCAAAACCGTTACTGATAATGGATATGGGTATTTAACTGTTTATTGTTTTCATATGCATGACATGAAAAAGTGCACTAAAAATGCCCCATGCCTATTTAACTGTTTAGTGTTTTCATGCTTATTTATCTTGCTTTTATCTATAGAATTTTATATGTCCACCAAGTTAGTAGAGTTGCAGTCATTGCTTTTGTTTTGTACTAAAGGAAAGTATTTTTTAGCATCACTATGTTGTGCTATGTTTACTTGTTTTGATTAATCGAGAAAAATAGCTTTTGAAGGGACCTAAAACCCTTTACAGTAGAAAAGAAGAAATGCTACTAAAAATATAAACCATAGAGTTCCAGTAGTGAGCCAACAAAAAGGAAACTAAGGCAAAAAGAGTGTTGACCAAGATAAAAAATAGTGAACTAATAGCAACACTCAGCAGTGATAAAACAAAAAAACAACACAAGACCACCTACCAACCAGAAGAGAAAATATAGCAAAGCTACCACTGATTCATGTTTCTTAAGGTATTGGCCACCTCAAGCTCATGGCTCTTGTGCAGGTCAATCATTTCCAGCAGCTCCTTCTTCACGAATTTGAAAGATCTTTTCCAATCAACCAGCCCTTTAGATGCAGATCCATTAGTGTCATCTTGGACACCCTTCTTTCATTTTCCTTTAGTCGTGTGCTCCTTCTCTATAAGCTCAGAGAAGTATAGTTGGTCCTCTCTTAAATCACTAATCTTTTTAAACAAGACCTCCAGGGAGTCTGCATTGTTTTTTACCAAGATGTGGCACACATGCAACAACCTTTTGATGTTTGCATTGGTTCCCGCAACCTTTGCTTCCAACCCATCCAACCTTTTATCACACCAAGATTTGAAATCCTGCAATGACCCTTTAATGTCTACAATCTCGTCAATAAGAATTTTTGACACATAATTTGTTACCACATTCTTCATGTTTTTCTTCAAACCCCTAATTTTAATATTCACTTTATTGAACTCCTACAAATTCCACTTAGCAATTTTAAATGTACCCATGGCCCTAGCTCTAGCCATATCAAGCAACTGAAACATTGAGGGAGATTCAACATCTAAATATGAAAAATCCTTAGAGAGGGGGTCTACCTTCAGGGGCTTCGCCTTAGTGTTCATCCTCTCAGGGTCCTCTTCACCTTGACCCTTAATCTCAACCTGCATTACATCATTTGGTACATTCTAGGTCGAAGACTCCTCAATATTCCCCACATTAACCCCAGTAGCCTTCTCCTCCTCTCACCCTTGGCATCCTTCGACAAAACATTAGAAACCTGGCTCTTTAACCTAGCAATCCTCCTAGATGATCTCCTTGGCTGGTCTCTAGCCTCTAAGTCAGGTAGAATATCCTTTAAACCCTCCTTACCAGCTACATTAGTCTCACCCCGACCAACAACCAACTCCACCTTCCTAGGAGAAGAATCTTCCAACCCCACCTCTATATCTTTGCTATCAGAGAGAATGATGCGCTTAGGCGCACGACTAATTTTATGATTGCTCTTCTTCCTTTTCTTGGAAGAAGTGGACTCATGAGATTGAGGGCCCACCTCTTCCTCTCCACCCCATTCATCCTCTTCATCACTGCTGGTGTCTGAACCAAAGGAATTCAACCCATCACTCATAGTCTTTTCCTTATCCAAAATGGAAAGGGTCGAGATGAGAGATTTTACATGCTCCATAATCAGAAGGATAAGACCCTCATGGAGGATTGGGGTCTTTCTATTTTTTAAATGGGTAGACATCGAAATTTGCAAAGATGACAGCAAGAAAGAAGGAAAAGAGACATACAACCCATGCCTGAAGTGATTTAATAGAGTGAAGTGGTGTCCCATAATTATAATAAACCTACCTTCTAGAGTCACATACTAAATTATAACCTCAGCCACCTCTGCCCAAATCTTCTTAAGTGACTTGCACTCATAGCCCCAACTCTCCATATTCACCAACTTCTTCCGCTCATCATCCTTAAAGAACTGAACCATCACATCCTCATTACTTTTCTTATCCTTAAAAAAATTGCAACCTACCATCAACATCCCTGTCATAGCAGCAACCATCTCCTCATTCACCTCCAGTTCCAGACCTTTGATTTGAAGCTTCCTATTATTCCAGTAAGAAAAAAAATTGTCGACGCATTGGAGTTGTGACCATGAAGACGTTCACAGAACGGTGTAAATTTTCCATGGTGAAAAATCTTCCATAGTTTTTCCTTCTTCCTCAAGCCTGCACAAGTATGTGACTCTACTCTGCTTCTGTCACCACCCATTTTCACAAACACTAAACAAAAAAAACCCTTGTGAAGATTTTTAGGCAAGTATCCAGCAATCTAGTAGAGACCCACAATATGTGTGAGTCAAATCAAAGTAGAATAGCTTAAAAGCCTCCACCGTTGAAAAATAATTCCACTCCATCATTCCACATTAAACTCCTAGCTCTCTCAGGAATAATCATTCCCTCCTCCCACATTTGGGATTCCTTGTTTTTGATAGCCTCATTGGAAAAAAAATATGCCAAAGAATTTCCTTCTCGGAAAATGTGTGGCACTCAAGTCTCATCAAACGCCCTTAACATCATTATGCAATCTTTAATTAGATGCTCCACATTCCATCTCAACACATGCGTTCCATGCAGGTAATTAATAATGTTTAAGGAGTCACCTTCAACCCATAATTTGGAGTACCCTCTATCCATAACAAATTTAATACTTGCATACATAGCTTCCGCCTCGACATAGTGATTGGTTTGAATTCCCAATGGGAGTGCCACCGCACCTAAGAATCTGCCATCCTCATTCCTCAACACCCCCCACAACCAATAGGCCCAGGATTCCCCTTCTCTACCCCATCAAAATTAACTTTAACCCACCCCTGAGGAGGTGATTTCTACTTCATGTTTAGTCTCCTATTTAAACTCTAGTTCAAGTTTATAGCAAGAATAGAAGGAATCTTCCATTTGGATATCATGAAAATATCATAGCCAGTCAGACATAGAGCAAGGTCACATTGGGGAGCTTCAAAAAAGTAAACGGCAAAATTTTCCAGAATCGCCCACCGACATTTGAGGAAAAGTCTGCCGACTTCAATCTTAGAATCGCGAAAGATTCTATTGTTTCATTCTTTCCAAATACTCCAAGCAATATGTGGGGCCATAAGATCCCATAGTCCACAAAGAACAAGAGAAGAGGATGGAAATCTCCATTGTTCAACAAATTTTTCCATGGAATCTAGGAACACCCAAACCAAATTCCAGACACCAAGAAATTTAATCCAAATCAGAGAGGATAATTTACATCCAATGAAGATATGGAATGCACTTTCCACATCCTCTTCATAGAGTACACACCTATTTGGGAGAGAAAAGCCCCTTTTACAAAGATTGTCCTACATTAAAACTTTTCCTTGCATGAGAAGCCAAAAGAAAACATTCACTTTGGGGACAAGCTTTTTGTTCCATAAGTTACCCCAAAAAGGAATAGAGGCATACCTTTCCACAAACTTACTAAGGGTAGAAGCAACCGAAAACTCACCCTTAGCACAATAGGTCCAAACAACTCTGTCTGACCTAGGAAAAGTGGGAATACAGACCACTCTTAAGAAGTCCTGAAGAAATTTCAACGATGGGTCCCAATCCTGGAAATTTTTTCATTCACCATTATGGAAATAATCAGCCACCTGGCAGCCAAAAACCTCTTACACAACAGAGCAAGGGGGTGGCCCAGTGAATACTGATCAAAGGCTTCTTGCCACACCAAGTATCTTCCTAGAAGATAATTTTCCTACCGTCACCCATCAACCATTTCACACCATCATCAATCAGCTCCCTGCAGGGAGCAATAATCCTCCAAAAGCAAGAACTAGTTGGAATATCATCAACTGATAACATATTTCAAGATCTCTCGAGACCATGCAAATACCTATTATGGGCCATAGAAGCCCATCCTACTTCACCATTAAGGAGCCTTCAAACATTCTTCGAAAGAAGATCCTTATGAAAGGCTTTAAGGTTTCTGATGCCAAGACCACCCCACTTATTTGTCTTACAGACCAAATCCCAAGCCACTAGAGAAATTCTAGCTTTGGCTTCTACACCAGACCACAAAAATTTTCTCATAATTTGTTTCATCTTCTCTTCAAATTTGGCAAGAATTATGAAAAGTCTCATAGCATATATTGGCATATTTTGAAGAGTAGACATAATTAGTTTCAGCTTCTTGGCCTGGCTAAGCAACACCCCCTTCCAACCAACCAACTTTCTACTAAACTTGTCTAACAGGCCCAACCAAAAGGACTCCTAGATCTTAGAGATACACACAAGGAGGCCCAAGTAAGTGGATGGGAGGTCACCCCTATTGCAAGATAGGATCCTAGCAAGCTTCAACTATAAAAATTCAGGTGTATTAAGGAAGAAAAATTGACTCTTTGTCAGATTGATACGTTGACCAGAAAGCCTTCTCATAATCCTCAATCAGACCCTTCATAGTTCTGACTTCACAAACAAAGGATTCACCCATCATCATAGTGTCATCCACGAATTGTTGGTGTAGTAGGATCACATCTCAAAGAAGGAGAAAGACCTTTTAGAGCCCCAGTGGCCAAAGCCTTTTGAATATTCTTCCCTAGAGCCTCCACCATCAGAATGAAAAGCAAAGGGGAAATAGGATCACCCTATCACAACCCCCAAGAGCTCAAGAAAAAAGGGGAAGGGGATCCATTCACAATAACAACAAAGGAGGGGGTAGAGACAAGTTGTTCAACTAGCTACAAAATCTTCCTATAGAAACCAAAACGCCCCAGAACTTCCAATAAGAATCTCCAGTTAACCCTATCATAAGCTTTCAAGAGGTCTAGCTTAAGGAAAAACCCCGATTTCTTTAAAGTATAAATAGAGTGAGAAAGTTCATGAACCATAACAATAGAGTCAAGAATCTGAAGACCCTTGAAAAAACCACTTTGCTAAATTGAAATCAAGTCCGGAAGACATTTTTGAAGTCTAGAAGCAAGAACCTTCGAGAAAATTTTATACATAGAATTACAAAGACTGATGTGACGATACTCACCAAAGCTCTTAGCATCTATAGATTTGGGAATTAGAACAATGAAGTTCACATTCAATTATCTGAGAAACCTTTTGGACCCAAAGAACTCCTTAGTGGCATTAATAACATCATTTGCAACAATTTCCCAACATGATTGAAAAGATAGAAACAAAAATGTGTCTGGCTCGGGGGCCTTATTTCCTTCAAAAGAGAAAACTACATCTTTAATTTATGAAGCAGAGGGAATGGCCATAAGTAGCTTGTTCAAATCATCAGAGACAAGGTTGTGGATGACCTCCAAAGAAGCCTCCACCTTATCTTGATCCCACAAAAGGTTGTCCTTAAGAATATTCTCAAAGAAGCTAGCAATCGCCCTCCTAATTTCCATCTCATCTTCCAACAACACCCCATCAACCAAAATAGAATAAATCCTATTAGATGAATTATGCCTAAGGGTTGTAAGGTGGAATAACTTATAATTTTGATCACTATATTTTAACCAGATAGCGCGCGATCTCTGCCACCAAAATTCTTCCTCCTTTGTCACAATTTCATGTAGCTGACCAAGCAACTTATCCTCATGCAGATGGAGATCCTCTAATAGAACCTTGATCTAAATATCTTTCTATGTATCATTCAATCCTTGGAGAACCAAGGATTTTGACTCAAAAATATGACCAAACGATTCTATGTTCTGTTTCTTAAGATTCTTCTTAACATAGGTCAGTTTTTAAGCTAATATATACATCGCACAACCATCAATTTTAACTTGCCACCAATCCTTAATGTAGTCCAAAAATATGGGGTCCCTAAGCCACATAGCTTCAAACCTAAAGGGGGAGTGTTTTTTACCTCCAAACTTGTCAGCCACAAAGGAGATGGGGAAATGATCAGAACCACACCTCGTGATAGAGGAGAGCGAATAAGAAAAATCCACAAACCAGGACATCAAAGCCAAAGATCTATCCAATCCGACTTGAATATTCTCCACACCAACTCGCCTATTAGACCAGGTAAACTTAGCCCCAAACATATTGTCAGCAATAAGAGCATTTTCATCAATGAGCATTCTCAAATCAAGATGACTATCGGGATTGGCCTATGAACCACCCACCTTTTCATTGTCATAGAGAGGCATATTGAAGTATCCCATCACAAGCTAGGGATAATCCAAAAAACTAAGCCTCAACTCCCCTAGGTCCTCCCATAGCTTCTTCCTAGCCCTCTTCTAATTAGGGGCATACACATTGGAGATGACCCAAGTATAAGAATCCCTAATCCATACAAACTTAGTCTCCACAATTGGAACACCTTTAATTGATTTCGCATTCCAAAAAGTAGCAATACCACCTGAAGCTCCCTTAGAGCTCCTCCCATGAAAGCCAAAATTCTTGAAAAAGAGAGACTTCAGAGCTTCCAACTTATCAATTTAAATTTTAGTCTCTTGAATCAACAAGATATCCGGCTTATGATCCCAGACCAAATTCTTCAGGTCTTGTTTGTGCAAATTATTCAGCCCCCTGATGTTCCATGAAATTATCTTCATTTACAATAAGAGGGAGTTCTCTTCAAGCATAGATCAAAGAGGGTTTTATGGACCCCTTCAGCAATGTCATGCTTCCAATCCCTCTCCCCACTCTTGTGAAGGGAGGGCCTTCCCAAGATCCTTAATTCAGACCCACAGTCCACTTTTTTCCTCCTAGTGGTGACTCCCCTATGAAGTTGGGGAGGTGGAGAAGCCGAGGATTTCTTCTTCATGCCTCTCACCATAATAAAATCTTCTTCACCTTTGGATCCTATATCCTCAACTACCAACTCACGACTGCCACCCCCAACCTAGAAGCCCCATCCAATGGAGGAGAAGAATTAGCAACATGCTCCAAAATAGGAGGATTAGGGTAGCACAAATATTTAGAAACATGATCCACTTCAGGATCCACAGATTGACCCACAACCTCTTCCAATATTTTCTCAGGTTCCTTATTATTCTCAAGGAGAGGTTTCATCTGATCCTTAGAATTACCTTCACCTACTAGGCCATCACTAGGAGTAGGAACACCCTTTTCCTGCTGCTGGGAATCACCCATAGTCTTCTTAACCTTCCATACCTTTTTCTAAGCACCATTCTTTGTTTGGGTTGGTTTGTCTAGGCAGTCTTTGGCCCAATGGCCCACTTTTTTACATTTGAAGCAAGCAAACGAAAGTTTTTCAAAAACAATCTGATGCTTATAGGATCCCACCTTTGAGTTGAGATGGAAAAAATCAAGTAACATAGCATCTTGATCAATCATGACACAAAATCTAGCTGCAACCAGTCGCTTTCTAGAAAGGGTAGCCTCATCAATAGAGAAAAAATGCCCTATGGAGTTAGCCACAACTTTGAACACTTCTTTATCCCAATACTCCAAGGGTAGATTTGGCAACTTGACTCAGACTGGCGCAAAATGAAAGAGGCATTTGAAGAGGTCCATCCCAGGCTCCCAAGGGCACAGAATCAAGGACAAGCGCCCAAAGGACCATGAGCCTTTAGCAAACACAAATCTCAGGTATTCATCATAGGAAAAGGAAAAGGAAAAGGATCCTTTAGCCATCACTGCAACTTCCACTTGACCTTTCAAACCCCGCATTTTTCGAACCCAAGAATGAACTTCATCAATATTAGGTCGAGGCCCAAAAAACTCCCCAACAAGAGAGAAGCCAATTCTAGTAATATTCTTATCCACAAGTGAATCTGGGACATACAGAGCAAAACAACCTTTAGCATTAGAAGAGGTCATAGATTCATAAGCGATGCCCTTTCCCTTAAGATTGGAGGAAAAAATGTCAACCCATCTTTGTCCCAACACAGTAGGTTGACCTTCTGAACAACCATTATTCATCGAAACATGCTTAATCCGGGGAATACTTGAGTGAGCCACAAAAGATTCTCCAGATGGGGCCCACCCCTTATCACTAGTAGCCTCTTGCCCGCTAGAGATAAACGGACCCGCATCCAACGCAGGACACCCATCACAAGCCTCCTTGAAAGACTCACTCACACATTTTTCTTTAGATGCCGCATCTTTGACCACATCCTTTCCACATGACTCATCCTTTCCCACTGCATCCCCAAAAGACACCAACACATCTCTACCACCTAATCAATCCTTTTCTACATCGCCATCAGAAAACCCCAGATCTATATCCTGCCCAAACTGAAAGTCGCCATGACCACCAGGGAAAGAGTTCAAATTCAAATCACTCAATCCCACCATTGAACCAATCTGCTCACCAATAGTCTCCTTCCCAACTGTCTCCTCACTCGCCATGCTACATGTTACTTGCTATGTTTACTTCTTACAACATGAACACATAGTATTTTTTTATATTTTAATAATATACATATATGTATTCATGTTGTGCAGATTTTTCCCTCCTGCAAAGCCACAAATTATCTACCCAAAACATTTGTCTCTTCTGTTGAAAAAGGAAAATTAATTCTATCTAAACTAGTATGTGTAGTTTATTATTATTATAGTTATCTAAAAGAACATTCACCCCTTTAATATTTTTCCCGTTGAAGATTTATTGTCCCATTGTTTACATTTATGTGATTTTGATAATTTCTAGAGTAAAATAATAAAGTTTTCCATCATATGTGCTTCACAAGCATTTTATTTGCATCAGATGAAGAATAATTTCTTCAAACTACTTGTATTTAGTACATTTCAGCTCATTTGGGGCAGTTGTCGACTTCGGCTCTATTTTTGTATGACACTCTGCCCCCTAAAAATTGAAGTGAGAAAAAACATCACTTATAGGTCCAATATCTCAATTCGAGTTGCCGACTCTATTTCCAAGTTGTGTCATGCCATGAAATTAAAAAGAATATTAATATTTACAATTTTTTTAGCTCTTCTGCAAGGGCTCTAAAATTTTCTTTCCAATTTGGGCTAAAAGCTTCACCACTTAAAAATTTATGCAATGTCCATAGTTCATTAGGTTTTTCTCTTTTGAATAGTTTTTCAAGTACAAAATAGACATTTTCACTCGAGGTCAAGATTACAAGGTCGGGCTCCTCTTGTTCTTGTCCAGTTTGAGTTAATTCATCCTTCTTGTCAATTTCAGAAAGTAAGTCCTTGTTTGGAGAAATATTTGAATCCTTAACCATTCCAAAATCTACTTCTTTATAATGTTTCACAGGAGTTCCACCTCTGCCAACACACTCCACATGACTTGTGTTGGACCTTGCTGCCCAGTAGTTAGTGCATTGATGACCATGGTCAAGTGTCTCTATTGCTTGTAAGAAATTTCTCGGTAGTGGAAAGGCTAAAAAAATTACCAGTGCTCCTATTATTAGTAGTTGTCAGATGAAGATCAACCCACACTATAAATAATCCAATATTTTGAGACTAAGTGAGGACCCATGGATTGAAGTTTGTTTCAGGCACAATGAGCCTACAACCTTGACTCACAGATAGTTGAGTTTGATGACCTCAACTTATGAGCTATTGGTAGACTTGTGAGTCTTATATATTAAGTGTGTTTGACGTGTTGGCCCATAGTTGTTGTTGCACCAAAAGATCGACCTATTAATGACTGATACAAATCCTAGAGTTAATGGATCCATAGGAGGTTATTAGTCCATGTCACGAATCTCGAGGGGAGCGCTGACCATTTTCCAACAAACTCCCCCTCAGCATTACCCGAGGGGATTCGAACCCGACACCTTTGGCTATGATACCAATTGTTGGACTCAAGGGAACACTAAGAGGGGGGGTGAATCAATGTTCAACAAATCTTAAACTTTAATTACTCTTAAACTTAAACCATTATGTCATTACATTAAAAGAAAGATACAAGCATTCAAAGGAAACATTCATAACACCATGACACACTGATTTTTACGTGGAAACCCTATTAGGGGAAAAACCATAGTAGAGGTTAATCCACAATTTGAGTACTCAAATATAAATGTTTACAAAAGAGAATGCACTTGCATTCAGACACACTGCCTAGAGCTCACTACTCAAAAGGGAAGGCTCATTGCCTTACAAAAGTTCAGATTAAAACCATCTAAAGATTGAACTGAGATGATAGCATCTATTTATGCCAGGTTACAGTTCCGGTGAAGCTCATTGATTGATTTCTAGATTTGTAAACTAATTCTACTCTTCGCTCTACTCTACTCAGCTCTGCTCTTCAATTCACATCACAAATCCAACACTCGCACTATTACTCTTCTAATTTTTGCATTACACCCATATTTGCATACTTATATTTCATATGACACACCTCTTCGCATATATATCACACCAAAATTGATAAAATCGATCTCATATATATATCCGCTACCAAAGATTTATTCATCCATCAATCAGCTTTATGAAACATTAAGTTCTTTTCAACTTGTCAGCCAGATCCACCACTAATTCTTTATGCACATCCTCCAAAGTCGGTTAAGACAAAGAGAGGACCTAAACAAAACATATTCAAGCATGAAATCATTTGATTAATTAATCCTTATACATCTGTGATTACTATATTCAACGGGTCAGCCTTCAAGCACATATAATCAATAGATTAGTGCACCGGATCTCCTAGATCCCGTATCAAAAAAATCCTTCACCAAGGTGTTCCAAACATCATCAATCCTTTGTATGGGGTCCACAACACAAAATAATAGTCTGGTGAGATATACATATTAACTTTTATACTTATAACCGAATGCCCTGTTTTTCACCTTGTTCAGCTGGTAGATACAAAAACTAGACTACAGATCCGATGTATGACATGTTCTTAGGTTGTCATCATTGAAAACACATACAAGCCATATGCCAACAATCTCACCCTTTGGCATTGATGGCAACACTTATTGAAAAATGACTAAGTGTCAAAATCATTATAGGTATACTGCCAAACTTTGTTGCATTCTCTCCCCCTAAGATTTGTAAAGCATTCTTTACTGCATTATCTCCCCCTATAAGGCATTTTTCACTACTTTCTCTCCCCCTTTGACATCAATGACAAAGTATGGAAACCATATGCCAAGAAGACAAAAATTGATACTGACAGAATAGTGACAAAACATGTGTTCAAAATCCTCAAAGCTTCAAAACTTTAACAAATATATGCCAACAATTCTCCTCCTTTGATCAAAATTTTAAAAACTTCTACACTTAGAAGATTATCTTATGGTTTTTCTTCACTTCTGGAAGGAATTTCTTCCAGGCATCTATTGATATCCCAATGATAATGATAAAACTATTATTCTTGGATATTTTGTTAACAATTACAGCTAAGGATTCTGGAATTGTAATTGCTTCTTCCAGTTTCTCACCATTCCTTAGTATTTCCACCATCTGCCCCAATCTGCATTCGGTTAGATCTTTTACCTTCCAAAAGGTATCAACAAGTGTGTTCTTCGTGAGTTGAATTTTTGGGTGTTCTGATTGTAACTCCCGAATTCTATTTTTGATGGTGCCATCCTGATCCTACAACATTTCAAGGCTTTTACCAATGCCATTCAACTCTATTTCAATCTGTTCCAATTTCTCTTTGTAATTACTAACAGCATGGGCCTAGCGGATGCAATAGTTGTAGATATTGTTAGCTGAATTTATGCACTACCTCAATTCATTCATTTTCTTCTTTAGTTTGGAAAGGGATAGTTTTAATTTCTCCTTCAAGTGAGAGATAACTTCACCAGCTTCCTTTTCTTGAGCTTCAGAATTCAATGTCTCTTTACTACATTCAATCATTTCATCGGGCATAATTTTTTGCAGACTTTCTAATTTGATCTTACAATGCTCAACATGAGTATTTAATACACTCGGGATCATGTCTTGATCATATGAGGGTCTAACAGGCCATAACCTTGTGATCTTCTGCATTCCACCTTCTTCCTAAATAAGCTGTTGTTACATTTCTTTTGACAAATCATCTTCTTCCTCACTAGTTTTTTCTTGTTTTGATTCATTTTTCTTAGTTTCTTCATCAGACTCTTTGTCTGGAATATCCACAATTTCCTTATCTTTTTTCTTCAATTCTGGGGACTTTTCTTTCTGGAGGGTTGTATTCAACAATTTCTTTACCTCTTTTATGTCCTTTATCCATGCCACCCGAAGAGGAACTAGCTTCAATTGTTCTTATCGGAAGGGAAATATTGACTGAACCACACTTTGTAAGCACATTCTTAAAGAAATTTACAAATTCTATATCCCAATCAGCCAAGCTCCTAGAATATGAATATATTTGTTTGCATATTGGTTCATTTGCCTTCCACACCATATTGTCGATTTTTGACAAACAATTCAAGAAATACATTACTAGGCATATGATCAAGGTACCAAACCTTAAAGGGTAGCCTGTTTCTTTTTTCAGTTGCACATTCTCCATTAGTTGATCCTTTATCAACCCACACAGGTCCAAGTCCTGATCTTTGATTATCATCTTGTGAGAAATGTAGACTGCGCCAGCCGATGTCACACCTTCTCGATTTTTGTAGAAGATTTTGTATGTTATCCCGTGTGCAATATACTTTGTAACATGATTCTTGATTGTCGCAATTATTAGTGCTCTTTGATCTCCGATTATTCCAGTTAGGGTTTCAACCTCTTTTTTCCGGATAGATTTATTCCTTGGTACATCTTCGACTTTGCATAATCCAGTCAAATTCTCAATTACCTCCTTTGAAATGATGTAGGCTTTGTCCAAAGTTAAAATATCATCATGTAATCTGCTCAAGATGAATTTTACGAATTTTGTGCTCTCAAAGTATGCAAACTCATTCCAAATATCCAAATTTCTATGTTTAGCTTCGCTCAATTGCTTCAATTCCTTAGGTAGCAACAAATTCCTCATAGACCTAATCTTTGCACTGCTATATTCATCTAGAGTGATTGAGCCTTTAGTTTGTTCCATTTTCTTTTTGTATTTAGATTTTGCAACCACACACCAAACTGTATGAATATTTTTTAAACCAATTGAAATACCTAATAGATTTTGAGTTTCGTTGATGAATCGATTTCACTACTTTGTAATTCGTCTATCGAGTGCTCTCCTTCTTCTCTTCTTTGATACAAAGTGACAAATGAAAATTCCAACTTGACTTTTATAGTTTGCACATGTGCAATAAATGCATTTGCCCTAAGTTTTTTGGGTGCTCTGTTTTCTCAGGCAGCGAGAGAAAGATTCTCTTGCGAACCTATGAATTGTCTGAATTCTTTTTGCTAAAGTTATCCAAAACCTTTGTATACCATAAATACACCTTCTTGACTATTCTCTATGTTTCAGTACCATCCACAGACGGGGGAGGGAATATTTTATTGAAAGACTCCCCCTAGGCTAGTGGCCTGAGATTAATTACCGGAAGAATTACTTGAAGCAGGTTTCGGTATGGAACCATTTCTAGCATCATAATCATTCTTCATTACCCATGTCCTTTTCCTCTGATCTTTGATTTCATTCGTAGTCACTTTTTCTTTCCCTTTATCATTTTTATCTATGTTTATGCCTCTGTAGACTAGACCTCTTATGTCTACATTTTTGTTTCTACAGAATTTTGCAATGTGACCATACTTATTGTAGTTGTAGCACACAATGATTTCTTGTCCTGACCAATCATTCCAATGGCTTCTTCTAGATCTGCATTGATTAGCAACATGCCCAAATTTTCCACATGTATAACATTCAGCATTCCTTCTTAACACATTTTTGCATTCTATGGATTTATGACCGAACTTTTTGCAATTGAAACACTAACCAGAGAATGATGAAACTCTTGACTTCATATTACTTCTACACTGAGCAACCATATAACCAAACCTTTTACAAGAAAAACAATATCCATTAAAATTTTGAGCATTAGGTTGTCTTACTGGATACCTTCCATCTTTGTTCTGTCTGAAGTTATTTTATCCTGATCTGGAACTTTCTCCTTTTTCATATCCAATACCTCTCTTATCATTTCCACTCTTTTGTCCTTGATTTAGCTCATCAAGCTTCACTGAACTGGTCTTAAACTTTTCTTTGTACTCATTTGCAATCATAAGATCATTCCTAAGAGTAGCAATCCACTTACCCAGTTCATTTTTTTTGGATCTTTGTAATTCACTTTCCAACTGAGTGAATTCCCCATTTATTCTGCTACATTCATCAGATTTCTCTTTCAAGGTTTGAGCAAGATTTTCTTCATTTTTCTTCTTTTCTTCAATCTCTTTAGTCATCTTCATCATCATAGATTTCATCTCATGTTTTAGGTTTGTATTATCTCTGGCAAGCTTTTCACATTCTTCAGTTATTTCCTTCAAGGTTTGATTCAAGTGAGTATCATCCATATTTTCGTTCTCCTTCTATTGTATCTGATCAAAGAGATCCTTTCTTTTCTCCCTAGATTTAACAATCTGAACTTTTAATGGCTGAATGAATTTCTCAGTATCTCTAGGATTTTCTTTTAATTCCTGTACTTCTTCTTTAGACTGATCAAGGTCATCAAGTGCCACCAAAAGCTATTGTTGAAGACTACTAGTGTCCATCACATTCCAAGATCCACCTCAAGCTGCTAAACTTCTTTAGAGGAACTACGCTCTGATACCAATTGTTGGCCCAGAGTTGTCGTTGCACCAAAAGTTCGACCTGTTAATGCCCAATACAACTGCCAAAGTTAACAGATCCACAAGAGGTGGTTAGTCCATGTCACGAATCCTAAGGGGAGCTCTAACCATTTGCCAACATGATGAACATGTTAATCCATTTTGGGTACAAGGTGATATGCTACCACTCTGATTTGAATTAACTAATTTTTATGCTATTATATTTGAATTACAAAATAATGTGTATTATGTTCAGTCCGTGAAACTGCGACCAAGTCTAACGGGTTAAGACGTTGGAGTTTGAATTTGGTAATAAGAGTCCGTAGAGTTGAGTTTGGTGCAGGAATATTCTAATTGGCCCCACTCAAACTTGCACTCCTTGAGTCCCTTCTTCATATCATTACACTCCACTCTAGCCCTCGACTCTGTTATCTCCACCATTAACAAACAAAACAAGAAAGAATCACATTAATAAAATAACTTAACAAAGCCATTCAATGAAATGAACTATTGAAGTTAGTGGCATGCAATGGTAATTCAATAAAATGGTAGTATTTGAAAGTGTAAGAATATGTGTACAACCAAAAAAATAGAGTCCCTTGCTGCAATGGAAAAGATATCAACACAAGACACAACTCCTGGGCATTCTTTTTCCAACTCAGATTTAATTTGATCCACCACATCAAATCCTCTGATGGAATTGTTATTGGGCACTGTTGTCTTTTCTCCCCTAAATGTTAGACTGTTATCTAACAACACCGAGCCATAACCACCCTATCATGCACAAACACATTATAGAGAATATATATTTGAACCACAACACCCAATTGATAGTATTTGTAAGAAGAGCTTAAACAGATCTTTTGGGACATTATAACCTTCAAATAACAAATAATTATACATGCATGTTGTTTGTTATTTAGGACATTTAAAGTTTGAAATAACAAAAAAATTGGAAAGGAAGTCTATTAATGGCTCAAAAACTAGAATTTCTTATGTTGCATTGTTCTTTTTTTTTAATTTCTTCTTGTTTCAGCAGTTTTGTTTCTGGTTAGTCTTATATCTCATGGAACTTATTTTGTTTTGACGGTTTTATTTTTTATTTATCTCATATCTCATGGTACTCGTTATGTTTGCATTTGCACTTGAATTTTGTTGTCCTTTATAGTCATATCTCCCACTAGACAGTTTAAGTAATCGTCATCCATTCGGGAGATCACTCACGTACCATCATTGCAAATTTGTTTAGTTTCATTGTCAAAAATCATCCAATAGAACTGTCTTTGATCTCCTTTGTCTGAATTATCATTGCATCTACCTTATCAGGGCTAAATTTTAGCCTAAATCTGGAAAGTCCATGAGACATACCCAAGCTCATGGGTGTAAATTCTTGAAACTAAAACAAGTTATGAGTTTCACTTAATCGAGATCAGAGAACATATTAGCATCATAAATATTCCATGCTGCTCAGAATATATATGCAAGATGAAAAAGTACAAATTCCCTACTCTTTTTAACCAAATTCGCATCTTGGTCTATAGCTTCACACTCCATGTCATTTACATTTTAGCTTCAGCATCATGTAATTCCAAACTTTGATCAATAAAAAGTGCTTCTCTACCAATTTTTGTTCTATCAAAAGCATCAATCTCCTCATCCCTTCTTCATACAAATTTTGCATCCTTTGTAGACTGAGAGTCATTGGAAATATTAATTCCATTAAGCATGGAGAAGGTATCACTTTTTTTGTAATATAAGAATCATATTATGTGGATTCTGCAGTAAGATTCTACAAGACTTTTATCAGTGTCTACATGGATCTGTTTGCATTAAATATACTGGATTTTTTCTAAAAAATTGAAACATCTATTTGTGAGTTGCTCATTTTGATTGGAAGCCATCATGAAACATGGCTTCACATGACACTTTGCTACTAAAATAAATGCATCAATCACTTTTCTAAATTCAATTCAGATTGTGCATGCAACTCCTCACTGTCATCCTTCAGTTTGATTCTATGCAGTTAGTTGTTGTGATGAAATTTGTTTTAGGTAGTTGCTACCATTAACATCTCCAAAACAGGTGACCAAAATATCATATAATAAAGCCTATGTGCAGCGAACAATTATTTACTCGGGTACATTTTCCTTGGTATCCCCGACCCACAACTTTTGATGTTTTCTTCAATACATTTTTTTGGACCTTGAAATGTAGTACTACTTCTAATGTGGTAGAAGATATGAAGGATTCATGAACCTCAATCCTTAACACTTTTCACTATGCTATCATATTGAGATTCTTGGTTTGGACTTGTTCTTGTGTATGTGCCTCTCATTTAATGGATTTGGACGTGTTTAGAATATTCAATGATGGTTACATTTCTTTTTAAAAAATAGATATTAGGATGATTTCTTTATTTTTGGGTTCCTTGTCTAATAAATCCAGGAAAAAGATTTGTAGTCAAGAAACTTGTTTAACTCATTCCATTTCCTGCAGCTACCCTCTTGAAAACTCTCTGTAACATATCTTCCGAGTAGACTATTTTGGGATTTCCATGTGATTTTTGAGTATTTGAGAAAATAAATGTTGGGTGCAAATAGAGTATGTCATCTTCTAGGCTTTATCTTGGTACAAATTTCTTTTTCTAAGAATTTGATAATATTTTGATATTTTCATTGTTTCTGTGTTATTTTGTGTCTCTTCTTTCATATTTTCTTCTACTACCAATATTGAGTAGATTGAAGATATGTTTATGAGATAGGTTAGGTCTTTACTTATAAAAGGCTTGACACTCAAGGTACCCATTATTCAACCAAAAGAGGTACCCATATATTCAACTAAGAATCACTAGTAATTATTCACACCATTAAAATTTGTAAACACTACTATAACAAAAACTTAGAAAACACAACCCACAAATTTTTACTACACCATATTCAAAAACTTATCTCAAGACTATCTCCATTGATGGGTTTGTTGGTTTATAAGTTATGCCATATCTTGGTATTGATAGCTATCATGAATCAAATTTTCAAAAAGCTAAAGATTCATAAAACCACCATTCCTCTTTAGAATTTTGGTCAATTACATAATAGTAGATATACTCAATTGAGAGGTCAACATTGAAAATGAAACATTTATTATTTTAGCATTAAAAACAATTATTCAGTCAAAAAAAGTCAATGTGGTTTTTGCACCTTGTAATAGTCAATTGAAATAGTCAAATAAGTTTGATTGGGATTGAAAATTGACTTTATCCTCCAATAAACTCATTGCTATTAAAGTCCAAAGTAATATTGCAAAATCTTCTTAAATCTACAGTATAAGGTACATGCAGTGACAATAACTTCTTGTTCAATGCAATTTAAGGTAGCATTTATGCTGGTGAGAAAACCAGAAAGTCAATGACTGAGGTCAAAAATAGTGGAAACATGGTCACTGCTATTTTTGATGTCAAGTTTATGATCAAAACCAATCAGCTTGATGCTCCATCTTATGCAAATGCTTGAAGAGAACTGTGAACCATGATAATAGGTTTTTAGTCAATAATCATGAATATGTCACTAGATGTAGGTAACCAACAATCTATTTTCATGAATTTGTCCTTGGAGCAATTGGGAATGCCTCTACCCAAACCAAAGACAAAATATTAATGGATTTTACATCTAGAACATGAATTCATCAACACAATTGAAATCCAAATCAGATTTGTAGGCTTTGTAAGCCATTTTTTTAACATCTTTTTGGGCATTTCAGGGCAACATGAGTGCTCACAAATCATTTAGAATTTGGGAAAATCAACTATAGATTTCAAATGGGTTTTTCTATTTATAAAGAATCATCTTTCACGAATATCTCATCAACGATAAATTTCTATGGTGGCTTTAAAAATTAGACAAAATGTTTGACAAAATATCTAATATTTTAAAAGTTGTAGTTTTTTATTTTGTAGCTATGTTCTTTAGCATCATTTGTTGTATATGTGCATGAATTTTCATTACTATACTTGCTTGATTTGAAATAATTTGTAAAATCGTATATTATTTTTGTTGAACATCTGGAATACTGAGAGGGGGGTGAATCAGTATTCCACAAATTGATAATAAAATCCACTTAACCATTATTACAATTTTGACTGAATCAGCAAGAGAGAACATATAAACAAGACAAATCGATCATACACATGAACACTAGGATTTTTACATGGAAAACCCAATGAGGCAAAAACCACGGTGAGGGTTAACTCACAATATATTATATGCAAATACCAAATATTATGGGGCTCACTGCCAGGATTCACTGTCCTTAAAAGGCTCATAGTCTGAGTACAAAAGATGGTTCACGACCAAGATACAATGACAGTGGCTCACTACCAAAATGATGAACTGATGGAATACACCTTCAATGTGCAAGGTTCAGTTTCGTTGAAGCTTAGAATATAAAGTATTACATCACTCAACAAATATGTATTACTAATAAATAATTTAGGCACTGATCTTCTCCTTCATATATTCACCCACAATTGCATACATTCACACCTTTTTTATTTTTACTCTTGCTTCCTTTCTATTTTCCATTGCTTATATCTCATATTTATACAAGTATATCTTATTCATCAATTAGGTCGGCACCATATAGGATTTAATCACTTCATTCATGTAATGCATTTACCAAGTCAACTAATAGTCTTCATAATATATTGCATTTGCTGAGTCGGCCAAGACTAAACCATAATTCTCCAAACCAGCAAATAATCCTCAAAGCAAACACCTTCCAGATTTGAGAGCACATTAGTTTCCCATCATACCACCAGTAAAGAGAATATCAACAAAATCACAGTATATGAATGTTCACCTTAGTAGAATGTGGAGTCTCCCACACAATATACTTCACATAGAACAATAGTAGAATACAGAGTTAAACTCTGTAAGAGATAACTTTATGTTCATAGCAAAAGACGTCTCAAGATCCAAGATATAGTTGTCTAAATGAGCCAATAAAACATGGTTAGGATATTAGAGTCATATCAGATTTTGTGATGAGTTTCAAACTCAAATACCAACATACTGATCCATAACAAATGAGTATTACCGACAAAGAACAACTTTCGATAAACCAAGCAAACTTTTCATACTATTATCACCATATAGTTATTACCATGTTGACATCAATGACAACATAGGAACAACTAGCACAATCCTCCATACTTATTCTCATGTTGTAAAGCTTCCAACAATCTCCCCCTTTGGCATTTATGGAAATATGCATGACAAAAAAAATTCAAGAATACCACATTGATTGTTCTGACTACTCCCCCTATCAAAATTGTTCTTCACAAAAAAAATTCCTCTGAATATTCATCTCTCCATCTCTTTATTTCTCCCCCTTTGACATCAATGACAATGGAAGGGGTCCAATATAAATATACATATGCATCAAAAAGTAGTCAAAAAGATATGAACACAAAATTAACCTAAAGAAAAACCTATGAAACTCTCTAGGATAGGCTTCCATGATGCTTTACCTTCTTCCCATGAACCTTTTGCACTAACTAGAGTATTGTAAAATAGCTCAAGTTTGTTTAGAGACTAAACCATTTGTTAAAGTATTTGGATTAAGATTAAATCTGATAATTCTCCAATACATCCAAGAGCACAAGAAACAAAAGTATGTCTGAATTTCATCATGTCACTAAGTGCCACAAACTTCTTGATAACATCTATTATTCGATCTTGCCAAGATAAAAAAAATTCCTAAAGCTGGACAATGTAGGACCACCTTTGATTATCTCTATTTTCTACTAATTTCTATGTATCTTCCTGAGTGCTCAGTTGAGACTCACTCATCCTTATCTCATTTCTCATATTCAATGTATTGTCAAACCAATATAGACAAAAGGAAAGTAAGTTATGTGCCTCTTTTTCACAACCTTGTACATTCTCCAATTCCTTCATTACTCGATCGTGTGCATTTACACATTTTCCTTTGATATCATAAAAATTTTCTTCATCAGACCTAATTCTAGCAGACATTTCAAGTTCAGAGATGTAGACTTTCAAATAATTAATCATGCCACGAAGATTCTCCACAACAGAAATAGATGAATGAAAATTACCATCAGGAATAACCTTTTGCAAATCTTCCAGAGCTATCTGAATATTCATTATTTCATTCTCATTTTCAAGCTTAATTTCTTCTGCACTTTCCAGCTTCACTACACTCCTCCTCTTCATCCATGTTTTGATCACTCTACTGGAGGTACTTTCTCCATTGAGATGCTTAGGGATTTCCAATAGAATTTTAGCATATATATCAATTTCAGCCTCTGACACTTCATTTAATTCAATTCAGATATCCAAACCAACCTTGATTCAACTGCTTCCATGTGACAAAATTTGTAGACACAAGAAAATTTATGCTTTCAAAGTATCTTTCCACAACACTTACTGGAATTCTAGACCTTTTATTCATCCTCATCTAAAATGTTCCAAAGAATGCAACAAGGGCAGATTCTTGTGCATCCAAACTACCAATATTTATCATGAAATTCTTGATTTGATAAGAAATAGGCTCTGAATTTGACTATTCTAGCCTTACTATTACCGACAACTCTTTCAAAAAATAAAAGAGTAGACAAACAACTAGATTGCCATATCGAAAAGTATTCTTCCTACTCTTTTTAATCTCCTTTAAATTCTTCAAAAGATGTATGTGAAGTAATTCACACAAGTCATATTCCATACCTCTTATTACCATATCAACATCAATATTCACTACAGAAGTAGAAACTGTAACAATTGATCTCAAACAAATTTCTTTTCATTTAGAACTCGCACTTGTACCCTCAATTATTTCTTTCTCATTCATTGTCTTCAGTTTAGGAACCGGTCTGGAGGAACACAAACCAATTACATATCTAATATCTTCTCTAGAAATTAGATGTGTCTCATAATCCACAAAGATTCATCATGAATTCTTCTCAATACCATCTGAATATACTTCTTCTCAAATTTAAACAAAGGAACTTTTCTCCAAACATCCAACTTCTTCTCAACTAATACTCTATAGGAATCATGGTTCTGTTTCAATTCATTTTCCAAAAGCACATTAAACTGAACTGACGACATTTCTTCAATATTACTATAAACAAATGCATATATATCCTCTGTAGGAAACACTCTCAGAGGGATACAAGAGAACGCACCAACAGAATATTCCAACACATTCCTCAAATATCTCTTTAATCTAGCTTTATCTGCGAAATTCACAATCTTTGAATTATCCATTAATGAAAGTAAAGATTGTGCAAACAAGAGTACCTCTAAGAATTTCAACAATAAATGTATAGATATCCTGCTTCTAGAGCTTACTTCGAATTCATCTGATACATTCTTCAAATTTTGAAATTCCCTTCTAAACTTCCTTTGCATGATTTTCTGAAAATACATAGAACTTTAATTTCATCTGAACTTATTCCTTTCATTCCAAATGATTTTGCACTAAATGTTCCAACTTGCAGGTAGATTGCCTCAAGAACTGTGTATTCCTTCATTCTTTCAAATCTTACAGACCTCATTCTTCACAAATGTTACTGGTAAAATACCTTAATCTTGTTACCACATTGAATATACTTCTATCATGATATGACACAAGTACCAATAGGGGGGTTTATTATATTTTTTGATGATTCTCCCCCATAGCCATTGCTTTTATTTAGAGATTGACTGGAGTATCTGTACCAGAGGTTGGCACAAATAAGACTGATAATTCCTTTATCCAAATCCTTTCCATTTATTTTCTTGTCTTTTCTAGATCAAAGGTTTGATCATTCTTTTTTCGTTGGATAGATGTTCTTCTTCCTTCCGATGTTACTGCCAAAATGTTTCAATTTTCTACATTTCTAACAAGTAAAATTCTTCCTTCCCTTTTCCCTTTTATCCAACAGACTATCTTTATATCCATTTTTCTTACTCTTAGAACCATTCACATTACTTTTTCAATCCTTTGCCTTATGACCAAATCTCTTGTAGAAATGAAAAACACCATTGAAGTATAAATACCTTTTTGCATCATGCCATTTGATAGGACTTTTTTTGGAATTGCTTCTTCGCTCCTTGACTTGCCTATCTTTGTACCATGTCTTCTTACTAGTGAATTTTGTTGCTTTAGAACTCTGACCTTTTTCAAACCCTAAACCACTCTTATTCATTTCCAGTCTTTGGGAGGTAATCAATTCATCAAGCATCATCGAGCTTATCTTAAATTTGTCTTCAAAACTCTTTGCCCTTTCCATATTAGATCTCAGGATTCTTGCCTCTAGTTCCAACTTTGTGCATTCATTTTTCTTCTTTTGAATCTCAATTTTCTGGCATTCTTCAATCCTTCTCTTCTCATCCAATTGTTCTAGCAAGCTAGTAATGATTTATTCTCCTTCATTCAATAGATCACATACAAGCAGACCTGTACTTTGTAGCTTTTCAATATGCTCATTTTCTTTTATCAACTTGTCCTTCAAGGCTTCCATTTCTTCTAAAAAATCAAAAGGGGCAATTTTTGAGGGAAAAAATTTCTCAAGTTCAAATTTTGGGACCTTCCTCAAGCTGTTAGAATTCTTCTGAGGAACCAAGCTCTGATACCAATTGTTGAACATCTGAAATACTAAGAGGGGGTGAATCGGTATTCCACAAACTGATAATAAAATCCACTTAACATTATTACATTTTTGACTAAATCAGCAAGAGAACATAGAAACAAGAAAAATCAATCATACGCATGAACACCAGGATTTTTATGTGGAAAACCCAATGAGGGAAAAACCATGGTGAGGGTTAACTCATAATATATTATATTCTGATACAAAATATTATGAGGCTCATTTCCAGGATTTGTTGTCCTTAAAAGGCTCACATCTTGAGTACAAAAGATGGCTCACTGCTAAGATACAATGATGGTGGCTCAAAGCCAAAATGATGAACTAATGGAATACACATTCAATGTGCAGGGTTCAGTTCCGCTAAAGCTTAGAATATAAAGTACTGCATCACTCAACAAATCTATATTACTGATAAAGAATTTAGGCACTGATCTTCTCCTTCATATATTCACCCACAATTACATACATTCACACCTTTTTTCTTTTTCCTCTTGCATCCTTTCTCTTTTCACTTGCTTCTATCTCATATTTATGCAAGTATGTCTTATTCATCAATTAGGTTGGCACCATATAGAATTTAATCATTTCATTCATGTAGTGCATTATACCAAGTCAACTAATAGTCTTCATAATATAATGCATTTGTTGAGTCGTCCAAGACTAAACCATAATTCTCCAAACCAGCAAATAATCCTCAAAGAAAACACCTTCTGGATTTGAGAGCACGTTAGTTCCCATCATACCACCAGTAAAGAGACTATCAACAAAACCTCACTATATGAATGCTCACCTTAGTAGAATGCAGAGTCTCCCACACAATATGCCTCACACAAAACAATAGTAGAATACATAGTTAAACTCTCTTAGAGAATTTTTTGTTCATAGAAAAAGACGTCTCAAGATCCAAGATATAGTTGTCCAAATGATCCAATAAAACATGGTTAGGATATCAGATTCATATCAGATCTTGCGATGAGTTTTAGACTCAAATACCAACATACTGATCCATCACAGAGGAGTATTACCGGCAATAAACAGCTTCTGGTAAACCAAGAAAACTTCTCATACTGTTATCACCATGTAGTTATTACCATGTTGACTTCAATTAAAACATAGGAACAAATAGAACAATCATCCATACTTCATGCTCATGTTGCAAATATTCCAACACTTTTTACTCACTAACTTTTCTTCTTATTGTTCCTAAAATTGCAGCAAGTTAATTGGCACAACTGACTATTTTGATATACATACCTCAACAAAATCACAATTACAGGTATTCCTCAAAATTTAATTCTATCCTATGTAAAAGTACTGCACTTTATTTTTAAAAGGTTATGCTTCCATAGTTTTAATAAATTAGTTTGCTCCTTTCTCATTTATAATCAATTTACATAGATACATTATGTTCATTTAACTTCGCACTCGACTTCTATTTAATAAAGTATGCTTGTTTAATTCATGTGATAAATAATAGTTACCACTTCTAATTTACTTATGTAAGGAGTACTTCATTCTCTCATGACAACGTATTCTTTAATTGATAATGCAATTAAGATGATAAATGATGGAAACATAGACTTGTAACCCCATCTATAAGCATGAGATATTTCAATTTTTGGGCATGGCCTTGAATCGACCAAATGCTATAGAGTAGATCTTTCTAATGGGGTTCATAAGTAGAAGGATACACTTCCAAAATAATACAATCACAACATAGCTTTTGAAGAACTCCATAAGGGGTCTATAGTTAAACTCATAAGATATAGTTGCCCTGTTATTTGTATTTCAAGGTGAGCCACCATGTTTAAATACTCTATGAAAATGCCAATTCAGAGCTTATAGCTTAGCATTCTTCAACACATTATGTCACATTTGTTCCTATTCATAATTCTTACTCATTGTAATTTTATAGGTGGATTGTCATCTCTGAATTATAAATCACATGTTTGCATCATGATATTATTGGTCAAGTTGACTACCTTTTTGAAGAGAAATCTCACCAAGTACATGCTACAACCTCAAATGATGCATCTACAATTTTGAATGATAGTGTTAAAGTAACACAAGCACCTCCTTGTAGGGAATTTTTTGGAATATGTTCATCCCTAAAAAGGAAAGACCTTCCCTGCAATATTACTCCTATTAGAAATTTGAATCCATTCTAGATAAGGTGGATTATAAAGGGTCATGTTACCCTGAAAAAAAAAATGCACCTCTTCAACACTCAAAAGGTACAAGGGTGAGTCTTTACATTTGATTTTACAGATTGTGAGTGCACTGAAATACATGTAACTTTATTTAATGAAGTAACAAACCTTCATTACATGAATGTTCAAATTGGACAAGTATATACAATTTCTAGTGGATCTATTAAGTTGGCTAATAGGTTGTACAACAAGCTTAATAGCCAACTTTAAATTTGTTTAGTGGATGATTCCAAAATCTCTCTCTCTGAAGATGACCTTACAATTCCTAAACATCAGTTCTCTTTCACGGCCTTGAAGGAAATTAAGGAAATCACCAATAATATCCTTGTTGATCTTTATTGGAATAGTCATATGTGTGGACCCAATATCAACCATAAGGAGGAAGGACGGGACTGAATTATTTTGAAGGAGAATCAAGTTGATATATATATATATATATCTTTTTCTATCATTAATATCACTTTATGGGGTACGACTATTGAAAATTAAGGTAAACAAATCTAAGAGATGTATCACTTAAATTAGGTTGTTGTACGCGCAATAAAAAATGGACATGTCACATAGTACAATGGAAAGGTCATAAGTAGTTTGGCAAGTACCCACCTATTTATAAACCCAACCATAGAGGAGGTAGAAGAACTAAAATCATGGTTTAAATAGAATGGAAATGATTTTATACCATTAAATACACAACCATTGGATGCACCCCTCCTAATTACAAGAAAAACAATTACTGGTATTGAAGAGAAAACTACCAATATGAAACAAACTGTCCAATGCACTCTAAAAGCAACAATGCAATTCATAAAAACAAATTTAATTTTCTATCCATATTGCCCACTTGAATTAGATGGAAAACAGTGTCAAAAAGGCACTACAAAATGATGGTCAAACATGGTACTATTCAAAGTGTAAAGCTACATTTGAAAATTGTACCTATAGATACATACTTCAACTAAAGGTAGCAAATCATACAGGAATATTATGGGATGTTGATTTTGAAGAACCTACCACTAAACTTCTTGGTATCTTTGTAGATGATTTATTTATGCTGCAATTCAATCATGAAAAATAATTTGAAGTTGAAACCATCATCAAACAATCTTTTTTCAAGAAATTTCTCTTCTGCATCACAAATTCATATGATTCAAGTGGTGTTCAAGGATAGGTGAAATCAAAAATCACAAAGGTCGATCAAATAGACTTTGTTGCAGAAAATTCCTCCATATTGAGTGGAATAACTGATATCTATAATAATAATAGTTGTTAAATATAGGTTCATTGCTTATGCAATATACATACAATTTTGTATCATGTTATATAGTATACTTTGTATACTTTTGTTTGAATTTATGTTTGTATAATTTTGATTGAATGTATACTTTTCTATACATAATTGAATATGTTGTTATTATGGAAATGATCTGTTTCATATCTTCTATCAAATTATTTCTTTATATAGTGCATTCTAATCACTTCTTAAATAAATATCAAGTTACAATGCTTGTAAAACTCATAAAATACACTTGGAATTTTTCCCCTGCTCATGTTTATCTTCTTTAATTCTATATGTTGTTTTAAATTATACACATAATGTGGTAGTTCCTATTTCATTTACAAATGACAAGCTCTAACCCTACAAACCTTCAATCTCATAAAATAATTCATGACTAATATATGCAACATAAAGAAGAAATAAGTATTGGTCATTATATGCAACACATAGAAAAACAGACAATCCAATCTAACGAACCAACCTCTATTCAATCAATTCATCACAAAAATGTAGCATACCAATCTAGAACATCCCAAACTAAACATACTTTTGCCCAATACTCATCAATAGGTTTACAACAAATACCACATAGTCTTCAATATCAATCCACAAGCTTACCACAATCCAACAATAACTTTAGAGCTACTGCTAGAAGAATTCTCTCTAGGATAGATCAACTTTCAAACTTGTCAACATGCACGATTTGCAACTAATGTTGCCCCGCAAAGCAGACCAATTCAACAAATACTGGTCCAGTTTGTATTAGATGCTTTCATGAGAAAGGAAGACATTGTTTCTCATCATCAAACTTGATGGACCTAAGAGTACAACCATACGAGCTGAAAATACTAACACAAGTGGAAGAAATGCTTATATCACAAGTTAGTCTGATAATACAAGTGACCCATGTGCATGGAGGCCAATACAAATATAGTGGACACACAATTAGTTTCCCACAAGATATCAAAACAATAGCAAAATAAGTTCCACATAAAATTGTAAACTTGGATGTGTTGGTGATTTCAAGAATCCATACAAATGGTAACTATTATGATTGGAGTAAAATTCATGTATGGGCTGCATTAAAATATAAAATCACATATGACCTCTACTACAAAGATGTTGAGATAGATTTTGCATCACTAGAACAACTCCCTGATACAAATATAGATGTTTCAAATATGGTTCACACCATTAATGCTGACAATGAAAATATGGTGGCACTAAACATTGCATCTATGTTTTTGGATGAACAAACTGACAATGAAATAAATTACTCCTCCTCATTTATGGATAAATTAGCAAAAAAATTCCATGAGCTATAAATCATTAAAGAAACATTTCAAGTTAGAGATGAAAATGACACCATTATGGATTGGCCACAACTTGACTGCTCTCCAATAAATGAATATAATATTGAGTGTCTTTTAGACATGTCTTTTCCTTCACTCTTTCCAAAGGGAATTGCACTACCATTGCAACCTCGTTATAGAAAAGTTGAAATGGATGAATATGTGTTGTAATTAATGAGGTATCATGATAATAGATTTGGAAGCCATCCAAGGTTTAGATATTTTGTTTTGAACCTTTTGATGTGTCATCAAAGCCAAGGTGTTGCCTCTATTTTTGTCAAAAAAATGTAGAAGATTGCATACCAACCACAATTGAAACCCTTCGTCTCCATATAAAATAATTGCCTGACACTCAACTGGTTGAACAATTGATGCATTTTGGGTCTACCCTGTGTTGGGAAATATGGGTCATCTCAAAAAGAAACATCCAAGATCAAAAGTGCCTTTGGTAGTTGTTATTTCATCAAATTGCCTCAAAGACACGAACTACTATGCCACAAGGCAGAATCAGACATAGTTCATCTCCCACATTGACCCTTAGAGAAAAATGAATGCTAATTAAACTAGTTCCAAACAACACCATTAAATAGATTCAATCACACAGAACTATTAAAAATAAAAGATGGAGCATAAAACATGAACACACAGATTTACATGGGGAAAACCCTTTTGGTTAAAAAACCCCACACTCCAAAAGCCCAGATTACCATTGTATTATTCAGCCACAAAATATAGTTACAAATACAATTCAAGCTCTAAGCCTTTACAGAGTTTACATCTTGTTCCATCTGGAGAGAATCTGGTAGCATAACCCTACTTTGATCTCACCACTCTCTCATTGTAGAATGTTCTAGGGTTTTATAACATTCGTTCTTAACCCTAACCCTAGTTACAACATTCCAACAGGAAATGGTTCGGTTCAATATTCCACAGATAAATGATTACAACACAATTCAAATCTACTGGGTCGACTGTCATTTAATCTATCAATAGTCAAAAACCAATCATCACTTTCCAACTGTCAATTCTCCTTCATATACCGCTTGTCATAGATAGGGTCCACCAAAACACGTGTACACTGCTTCTATAATTCTGGAGAATCAAAAGGGAATCTACAATATTTCCAACAAGTCTCTCGAAAAAAACTTAAATATTTAACCCCCAACATGACATCATGTGATCACTTCTTACCAATACGACACCGTTTGCGTCTACCACAACACATGTCCAAAGCCCGCACACCCCACGGGAGTCACTGAGACCCACCACAAGAGGCGTGGGGCTAGCGGGCATCGTTGATTTGAATCATCATTGATCAAGCCAACATGTGTCAAACCCTCAGTCAATTCCACTTGCTTCATAAGATTTTATCGGTCCTCACCACAAAGGAGCGCGAAATAAATGAGCATTGTTGGATTAATATAACCTCAACTGTCGATCAACAATATCAACACTCCGCTATGGTCCCCACTGCCTCCATGACATCCAAGTCACCATTGAAAAACCAATGCTCACTCAGGATCACTATGTCACTAAAAAACTGAACTTCACAACCTCCATTGGAGGTTATGAAATTCCCAAAACCTGCAACATGGCGATAAGCACGAGAACCCCAATGTCGCTAAGTCAGAAAGTTATGAAAATTTAGAACCCCGCAACATAGGTTTCAAAGTTTCAACTTTCCATGATCTAGTGATAGGTCTGTCGGGAAGTTATGGATTTCCACAACCCCACGACATGAGTTCCAAAGTTAGGATTTTCAGCGATCCCGCGACATATGGGCCAAATAAGGGAAGAACACAACTACTCTAGGAAGTCGATCAAGCCAGTAAATTTGATTCAAATTTCTCAATATTCTCCCACTTGGTGAAGAACTTACTGGCTCCTTCCATAGCAAGAATTTATTGTATCAACCATCCATGCAACCAACAAGATCCTCAACCAATGCTTCCATGCTCCACTAAGACACCTGCACCAACATCTAAGATATCCACCATCCCAAGCAACAATTCCTTCCATCCTCTAAAGGAAAGGAACGAGCCATGGTGAATATGCACCAGTCTAAAGAACATAAGCACCAAATCCATTTGATAGAAAAGACTATAACATACTGCCACCACTTCACTATGCTCACAAGATATGCATAAGCATCACAACATGAACAAATTCATGAAGACCTCCAGAAACAAGATAGAACACTAGTTGGAACAAAAACCAAAACATTGACTGCACCCATCCAACTGATCCACCCACGCAATTGAAAATAGCACACATAGCAAGTGCTACTCCATCCAATCACACCTACCTTCAATGTATCCACATCAGCATACTCATGCCACTCCATAACCAACCCCAATATCTACAAAAAACAAGCTCCATGTGCCCATCAGTCGAAGAGGACAAAAAACACACCCAAGAACTCCCACTGCATGGGTAATAAATATGACAAGATCAAGGCATACCAAGTCTACTAATAGCATATCATAGAGAGTGTAAACATGTAGTTTCAAGGAATCGTCCATAATGATATGCACTACCTGTAATTAAATAACAAAACAACTCTCACCATTAGTCTTCACAGCTCTCCCAAGTTCTCCACACCCAACAAAAGAAAGAGAGTAAGAACCTCCATGTCATCACCCAAGAACATGAGTGAAAACACATGACCACAAGCTAGTGATCACTACAACTCCAACCAAATCTCAAACCAATGTAGTGTGAAAAAAAAATCTAGAAAGATAACCAAGACCAAAGAGAGCAACTATGCACATCAAATACATGTAGAAAAAACCTCCTACATACACCTCTTAATGCCAACTATGTCAAGTATGATCTCCTTCACAACCCCAAGAGAAAACCCTTAACAACATCCAACCGTTCAATCACCAAGATCAAACATAACACATATATATCATTAAATCAACATGGATGTAAGCATATCCAAGAAGATAAAACTATTTCATTTCCCATTTTAGGAAATATGCCCAATGCATCTCCTAAACTGAACAAAAATGAATGTAATCACAATGCATAAGGAGATAACCATGCTATCCATCTCTCACAATGAATCCTTCAGAATCATCTAATATTATTTAAAGATCCATATCCATGAAAGAAATCATAAAGATACTTGCTAAACCAATCCTCAAATGAGTATCCAAATCCAAACATCATGAATCAACTCATTCCATGAGAATCAAAGCATGAAGACATCTGAAAGAAATAATGGGCAATACCTTTCAAATGATAAACTGTCAAGTAGACCAAGAGTGGGGAATGAGAATGCTCCTCCAGGGTAACCAATTCATCATGACTTCTCTAAGAGCAATCTCCTCATTGGTCTCTGTTGAACTCACGTCCAACCAAGGTGTAGGCTCCTCAGACTTTCTCTTAAAATCTTCATCAAGAGTAACCATCAACAACACTTCTTTCCTCACAAGAGAAATATAGCCTCACCTTGTTCTCCATGTATCCATGGGCGCCTACAAATGATCATCTCATGCTAAACTCCAAATGCATCATTGCACTATCATGAAGTTCTCAAGCATATGACCAATACATCCAACACACAAAGAACTAATAGGCCATTATCAAAAGCTCCAATCATCTGATTCAAGAACTTATCATGACATCATGATTTACAAATCCCCCTTAGGAGATACCATGCTCCAAGTGAACATTACAAAGGTCTCAAGAGCAATGCATCATTCCTAAACTCTAATCTAGAAACAAGAGAATATCATGACTTAACACAAACAAACTCTAAACCAACATCACCTATCAAGCACCACCAACACCTCAGCCAAAGACTCCAAGTATCCTCCATGGTTCCAAGATGCTGCACATCTTCAAATAATGTCCATGCAAATGTGAAAGAACCCTTCTACAGCAATAGGGTCTAAGAGTCCCTCCTAGTAACATCTACAACACTAAAGAAGATCATTCACCACCAAGTGATGAATCCACAGTCACTGCTAAAGCTCCCATTGAACCCTGACACCCGAGATCTCCTCGAATCAAGACCAAACATTTGATAATATGAAAACCCTTTAGGTCCACACAACAACATGTCCATATGACAACAATACCAACTGGCACCAAGATCTCCAAACCAAACTTACAACACCATCACTTGTCAAAAGCTTACACCAAAACACATATCAAGCTCTTCATGACATCATGATACAAAATTTTATAGGTCCCCATAGCTGACTATTCAGGTACTCAACACTCCCATGCAGAGATGAAATCACATCTCACACCATGCATGAAGCATGCATGTAGAACTACAACTATCTCATCCAACACCACCCCAAACAAGCCATGGTCTAGAAAATAGTTTAACAGCAGCTCCACAAAACCACAAGTTTTCTTGACCATGTCAAACCTGCAAAACCATTGCGTTTGAGAACACCCATGCACACACATATCCATTTCACATCTGAAACACCATAACGGTTAAACCAAAAATTGGATTATCATGAATATGCATAACCATAGATTCTTTAAACAAGAACCTATAAAACCCTCAAATCCAAAGAACATGAATCTAAGCGATGCAAGTACAACACATACTTGAAAAGAAACAACAGTTCAGGAACTCAAGACCATATCAATCCAACTCCAAAACCACCAACATGCACATGCATCCAATAGAGACAGGCTATTTCAAAAGCTTCCAGACCATCCAATGATCAACTTCATAGCCTACATGCAACTGAGGTACCAAAAAAATTGTGCCTTCCAATACCAAGAAAAATACCCAGCATAAGAACATTACTCCATGACTGAACAACAACCCAAACTTCTCCATACCACCAGGGAACCTCTCACATAGACACCTAATATGAAATCTTGTTGCAACACAACCATAGAGACAATAATATTCCACACCATGCATGAGGGTTATACCACTGCCAACTCACAAGATTCAGGTCACATCTGTTCAATATGACCAACTCGATTTTCTCCATTTTCCCCATCCTTCATAATGTGTGTTGTCTCTTGGAACTCAAACAAAAAGAGAAATAATTTCTAATCATTAAAGGATCAATCCATCAATCGATTCCTTCAGATTTCCTCAAGCCTTTCACACTAAGAAATATTCACAGAAGGAATAGCCAAAACTAGAAACACCAGGAATTCATACATGCATCAACATGCAAGCCACATGTGAGTCCATGCAAGTACATGCAACTCACAAACCTACACATGCAAGCAAGAAACAAATCCCAAAAGAAGGCTTTGCTACTAGTTGTTGGGAAATATGGGTTATCTTAGAAGGAAACATCCAAGATCAAAAGTGCCTTTGGTATCTTTTATTTCATCAGATTGCCTCAAAGACACGAACTATTATGCCACAAGGTGGAATTAGACATAGTTCATTTCCCACATTGACCCTTAGAGAAAAATGAATGCTAATTAAACCAGTTTCAAACAACACCATTAAACAGATTCAATCACAAAGAACCATTAAAAATGAAAGATGAAACATAAAATATGAATGCACATATTTACGTGGGGAAAACCCTTTTGGGTAAAAAAATCCACACTCCAAAATCCTAGATCGCCATTGTATTATTCAGCAACAAAATATAGTTACAAATACAATTCAGGCTCTAAGCCTTTTACATAGTTTTCATCTTGTTCCATCTGGAGAGAATCCAATAGCATAACCCTACTTCGATCTCACCACTCTCTCATTGTAGAACGTTCTAGGGTTTTATAATATTCGTTTTTAACCCTAACCCTAGTTACAACTTTCCAATACGAAATGGTTTGATTCAATCTTTCAAAAATAAACAGTTACAATATAGTTCAAATCTGTTGAGTCGATCATCATTTAATCCGCCAATAGTCAGCAACCAACCATCACTTTCCAGCTATCAATTCTCATTCATATACCACTTGTCATGGCCAGGGTCCACCAAAACACGTGTACACCGCTTGTGTAATTCTGGAGAATCAAAAGAGAATCTACAATAGTCACAACAAGTCTCCCAAAAAAGACTTAAATATTTAACTCCCAACATGACGGCATGTGATCACTGCTTACCAATCAGACACCACTCGGGTTCACCACGACATGTGTCTGAAGTCCGCACACCCCACGAGAGTCACTCGAGACCCACCACAAGAGGTGTGGGGCTAGCGAGCACCGTTGATTTAAATCATCGTTGATCAAGCTGACAGGTGTCAAACACTCAGTCAATTCTACTCGCTTCATAAGAGTTTGTCGGTCCTCACCACAAAGGAGCATGGAATAAATGAGCACCATTGGATTAATATAACCTCAACAATCGATCAATAATATCAACACTCTGTCATGGTCCCCATTGCCTCCATGACATCCAAGTCATCGCTGAAAAACCAATGCTCACTCAAGATCACTGTGTCGCTAAAAAATTGAAACCTGCGGCATGTCGATAAGTACAAGAACCCCAATATCGTTAAGTCAGAAAGTTATGAAAATTTAGAACCCCGCAACATAGGTTTCAAAGTTTCAACTTTCCACGATCTAGCAATAGGTCTATCAAAAAGTTATGAGTTTCCACAATCCTGCAACATGAGTTCCAAAGTTAGGACTTTCAGTGATCTCACGACATACAGGCCAAATAAGGGAAGAACACAACTGCTCCAAGAAGTCAATCAAGCCAGTAAATTTGAGTCACATTTCTCAACACCCTGAGAGGTACTTGAGCATATTGGAATAAGTGTCATGGCGAACCTTCAAACATGATCAGCAAAATAGGTCCCCCCACACTATTCTTTATATTAATTGTTGCAAATACAAAATGGCCTAATTTACACCAACTATTTTAAAATGGCACAACATCAACAATAAAAAGTAATAAATACCACATAGATAACATCATCAATAACCCACATAACATATCCTTGTACATGCATCAATTATTCACAATATTTTGTGAAGAAGTCTTGGAGAAGTTTTTAAGTGCAACTAACTATTGGTATAGATATGAAAGGCGACATCGAGGGTTTGCACATGTACATGGACTCATTTGGCTTGCAAGTGCACAAAACATGGACAAACTCGACTAGGGAAATCATGCAAATGTAGAAATACCAAAAATGTTCTTTGACAAATATGTCAGTGCATGGAACCCTAGTAATCTAGCCGATAGAAACAACACACACCATCGATCTACACAAGAGGATCCATGCTTACTAAAAAAACATGAAACCTTCTCTACGAACACGTTTCTTGACTATGAATAGTTAATCAGTTGTGTCCAAAGACACGCCAAATGATCTGAAAAAACATGCCTTCGCAGAAAAGGAAAAAACCTAAAGTGTTGTCATAGGGCTCCTTGGCCTAAATGTTCTACCTCTTCCTTGTCCTACGATGAAATGGGAAAAAAACATATGCCCCTACACGTAATGATGATAGGTTGAATATACATAGTCCTAAAATGATTTCCATATGGAGAGCCAATATGGATTGCCAACCCATCGTCTCAAAAATGCTTGTTCTAAAATACATTACAAAATATGCATCAAAGGCAGAGAAAAAATTTGAAAGATGCATTGATATGTTGACACGTATATGTATAAATCAAGCATCAGAAGACCAAGCTCTTTCAACATACAAAAAATTCATGTATGAGATTGTTGTAGACTGTGATATAGGTGCACAAGAAACATGCCATATGCTACAAAAGTTTCCTATTGTTTTTTGTAATCATGAGTTTATGACACTTAATGTTGGTCGAAAAGTGTTCCATCGAATTAGACCAAACACAAATGAAAATACTTTACAATTGAGTTATCTCCAATCGTGCATGCAATGCCCTCTTCAAATGGAGACCATAACACTAATTGAATCCACATGCTCATTCTCATTTTTAGCCAAGTGCAAAGGATGCAAGTGGAAAGAAAGGAAACAAAAGGAAATTATCCGTGTCTTTACTTGATTTATTACTATTCCAAAGGAGGATTCAGAACATTTTGAGATATTTTGTTGGAGAAAACTACTTCTATACAGAATTTTTGTAACATTGTCATAGACATAGGTGTCGAGAAAGAAAAAATTATTGCAAATTGGAATGAAATGAATAGACTTAAATATTGTGTGTGGCATATTGATCGCATAATTGATACAAAAGTTGACAATGAAGAGGAAGATGAAGAAGAAAATGAAATAGACACGGGAAATACAATACAAATGAATGAATGGGAATTGTTATCCCAAATGAACATACAATACCTCAAAATTTACATGACACTGCAGAAAATTTCATAAGCACAAACAAGATATCCCAACAAGAAGCCCAAACAACATTTGAGTTTAACAATCTCTCATATCGATTATCTCCCAAACAACAACTCGCTCTCACAATTATTCAAAAACATTACACTGATAAATCATTCGATAAACCATTTCACATGATCATACGAGGAATGACAGGTGCAAGGAAATCCTATCTTATCCATTGCATTACACAATCCCTTTGCAATTTAGCATCAAAATAATAAAACCTATAAGATGGGGAAAATCAAATAGATTAGATTAAGTGGCAGCCAACACAAATCTAAACTAAAATCCCAATCTAAACAAGAGAATACAAACAAAGAGAGCAATCAAAATGAAAGAAAATGAAATAAAGCACTCCCCTTTGAAGTTGATTCTTTCTCTTGTCTCTCCTATTTCTTCTTATGCCAATATTGCCCTCAGATTTGTTGTTGAAGTTGTGCAAATACCTGCAAATAGTAAGCAAGAAAGTTGGAGATAATTAGTTGTTAAATTGAAAATGGAGGAGAAGGGTTGCTTTTATAGACAACCATTCGAATGGACGCATGAGATTGATCTTCTAGAAAGATTCCTAGATCAACGGATGAGGATTCATGAGAGGGAGGTTACGAAATGGTTGGCCAAGATCGAGTTTCTAGAAAGATGCCAAGATCTACAGTTGAAAATTGATGCAACCAGAATATGCCATGCATGGAAAAGATATGACACCTGATGGCTATGACATACATGCAGGACATGCAGACTATGACATGAAATAATGACAGGGGATTTTTGACCAAAATAGAGGGATAAATTATTTATTTTAAATTATTTATTTGAAAATGGAAGAGGACGACAAGTGGCAAATAAATAATTTATTTAGAGGAAATGAAAAAGGAGATTTAATTAAATTCATAAATTTAATTAAAGGAGGAGATAGAAATTGAATATGGATAATAGATTTGGATCAATTATTTAAAGGAGAAGAAAGACACATAAATAAATAATTTCATCAATTATTTAATTATAGAAGAATAAAAGGTCAAATAATTATTATTATCTGACTATAGACATGTGATGAAAGATAAATAATTAAATAAATAATGATTTATTTAATTATTGAAGAAAGAGGTATTAGTGACGCAATATTCAACATACATGCATCTACTATACACTCAACCCTTAGATTCCAATAAAGGAAATGCAAACATTGAAGGGCCAATCACTTACACGTTTCCAACAAATTATGAAACACATAAAATACCTCCTTGTAGATGAGATGAGCTTCATAGGCCCAAAATTACTCTTAAAAATAGATACTAGGCTACATGAAGCTTTCCCCCACCAACAACACTTGTGCTTCGGTGGAAATTATATCATTCTTGTAGGTGACTTGGTACAACTATCCCCTGTAATGGAAAAACTTATCTACGCATCACACTCAAATGTGAAAGACCTATGGGAATAATTCACTATAATTTTTACACTAGAAACAATATTTTGTCAACAAGGGGACACACAAGCTCAAATTTACTTCCGGTGAGCTCCACAAAACATTCGTAATGCAAAACCAACTGAACAATACAATGAACTACTAATGAATCGTACAAATAATTTCTATCAAATAATGACAAAAAACTTTTGAACAATCAATGCACCTATTTCCTATGAATGATTTAGTTCAAACAGACAACAAAAAAAAACTACAACTATTAAATCTTCCTATTGCACTTAGTGTTGCAATAAAAACAAACACAAAATCAAACATTGACAATGATGTTGACCAACTTCCCCAAGAACTCCTGCTTTGTAGAGGCCAACGAATCATGTTGACTACAAACCTCTAGATCCAAACAGGACTTGTCAATGGGTCTCTTGGAGAGGTATTAGATATTTTCTACACAGTTAGCTCTAAACCACTAGATTTACCATTGTGTGTAGTAGTGAGATTTGATACATACAATGAGCCACATTAGAGTATAAATGACCCAACATCTATACCAATAAAACCTATATCTCTAGGTAATCATAGACAAATACCACTATGGATGGTATGGTAAATTACCATACATAAATCACAAGGATTAGCACTCAACAAAGCAACAAGTAATATAGGTAAAAAAGAAAGACAAGGGTTAAATTTTACAACTATATCTAGAGTGAAATCAATAAATGATCTTAGGATAGATCCACCATTTCATGAATGAAAAATAACCCAAGGTTACACAATTATTAGGAAGAAGGAAGAGCTTTGACTACAACTTCTCTCACTATGAAGACTAGAGATCTACACATACAATTTCACCTTTCTATGCATAAAATTGATTTGTTTTATTTATCTTACCATCTTTACATAATATAAATTAGTATTTGTATATTTACATACAAATTTATTGCATGCAAGTGGATGCTCAAGATTCGTATACTTCTAGAATAGTTACAAATAATCAAGATCCATCTACCAATCATCATAATGAATATGTTTCTATCTCATCCAAATTAATGATCCACCAATTATCATGTTGATGATGCTCGTGCATTACCCAATGATTTGAAGGACATATCTCAAGAACTTATTCCAAAGCATGATAAACATCTTACAACAAAGTCTAGCAATGGTCCTTTCCAAGAAATATTCACATCCTTTGACCTCATGGTTGCAAAAATTGAAGGAATCCTCAACTCAACACTTGATCCAAATCCACTTAAAGATCAAGGCAATATTGAGCCAATTCCCATACCTAATAAAGAAATCCAATAACCCTTTGCAAATAATCCATCATTTGAAATTGATCCATGTCAAGAACATGAACCAAAGCATATTGAAGATAACACCAAACAAAATCAAGATCAAGAATCACTAACTCCAAGATACTACCATGATCTAATGACCATTCTCCAACCGATACAAGATATAGCAAATGATGACCATATCCATACATCACCTACTCTCCATCTACCCATGAGATGCTTACTCCTAATGGACATGTCGATGATATTCAAAAATAATACTCTCCTACTCTCAACATCATTATCAATGATCAAGAGTCTTCAACTCTTAAATTCCCAATGAAAGATCAAAGCAAAGAAGAATTGATGGAAGTTATCGTAAAACATCAACACTTATTAAGGAAGCATCAAAATCAGAAAAATCCTCCATGCAGATTGAAGACATTGAGTATGAGGAGAACAAAGGACTATATTTTAAAAAATGTAGTACCTTCAAGTTAGCAAAAACAATCAGCAATCTTGCACAAGGTCTTTGTGTTACAAAAATCAAGGAATCCAACCATGACAGTGATACAATACTAGGGGCAACTTTGTTTAGTGCAAACACCAACATGGGGAGCATAAAGAGTCCTTATGATAAAACTGCTACCAATACTATAACTATTCATATCATGAATCATCATCCACACATTATCCCATCCACAAATTGTGACCAACCACAAGAGAAAAATTTATATCAAAGAAAGGAACAAATTATTGAGGTAAAAGAATCACTGAAGCAAAATGGACAAATCAAATTCAAATGAGTACCAAATAATACAAAAGAAAATCGTCCCTATCAAACTCTGTTACTCATAAAATATGAAAAAGAAAAGTCCAACATTGCAAAAGAAAGCTTCCAAAATGACCTACAAGATATATGAAAAATTTGGTCACAATCGAATCTCCATATCCATCTGGCATTGTTCATACTCCCAAGTTTGCAAAAACAAATATTCCAAATTGTCATTTCCAACCGATATAAATCTCATATCTCTCAACGTACTTCACCATCAACTTTGGCATCCATGATATCCAGCTCTCGCATTAACCGTGTTTTGACAACAACTCTTTATCATAAGGACTCTAAGGGCACCCTATCACAATGTGCACATCTAGATGAGACTATCTCTGATATTACAAAAGAAATAAGGAGAATCAAAGGGTTATATTCAAGCACCTGTATACTAGCAAAGCAACTCCTCCAAGAATAATATCAATGGAAAATCATGACAACAACAACACTTATATCAAAATCAGCAACAACTATATCAAAACCACCATGTGGTTCAATATGAGCTTAAAATATTAAAAAAGAAGAAGAAAATAGTCAAGAAAAAATCATCCTCTATTGAAAACCACTATGGTGGCACATTCGACAAGTACCATGATGAAAACCTGGAAAACATGCATCATGTCTAGAATCAAGCATCTACGAAATCCAATTAAGGAGGAAGCATCTTATCCCATCCATAATAAATCCACCACTCCATACATCTTATCCATAATAAATCCATTCATCCATGAACCATCTATCCAATCCATGTTTACCCATCGACATCCATATTCCAAATCATCTTGATCTTAGTCAAAGTTTTGTGTACACTTTAAACTTGCTTATGGAAAATATCTTGACATGGGCCATTATCATTGATCCTACCCAACATTATTTGAGCCATGAAGCATTATCCAAATGACCATCCTCTATCCAAACTAGTTATCTTATCACAAGATCTTCACATCCTTTGCATGACTATCATATCCATTCATCCATCCATTTATCCATGTATCCACCCATGACATTCCATACATTGCTAGACACTGGGATCACATACTCACATCTTGTTTCAATAATAAATATTCACCTATATCCTTCAAATCATAATAGAAATTAGTGTTTGTATATTTAGGGGATTCTGCCATCTTAGTTTAAACAAACATACATTATTTTCATACAATAAGGGAGTATGCAAAACATGCTAAAGGTGTTCTCTACATATTATAGACATTTTGTATATAATTCAAAAAAAAAATTATATATATATTTTACACTACACTTCTTTTCCATGTTTACTTTTGTATATTTTCCATGTTCTAAATTCATATACTTCTATAGAATCAACTGGGATCATCCAACCGATATATTATTTCCTCAACAACTACTACTTTTACACTAGAGTTATTCTTTATGTTTAATTCTATATATTGTATCATCAACTACTTTCCATTTTTATGCAAATTTTTCCATTTAGATAAAGCCAACTTTACATTTATGTTGGGAGTATGCTAACTTTTTCTCGAACTATGTAGGAAAAAGAAAAGAACATCAATAAAGATTATGAAAGATTGTGCCAGATCATTCCAGACTACCACAATGAATCATAATACAAATTCATCAAAGTAGAAATAATAAAAAATATTTCAAACAATTTTCAATCTCCAAATATACCATACATCTTTTAAAATTTGCAAATCAAAATTAAACTTGTTTCAAATCTTTCATTCAATTTCCAAACTCCAAATGTATATTACAAAAAATTTGCATATAATTCAAATAAAATTGTATATATTTTACAATATAGTTATACTTTATGATTAATTTTATATATTTTCCTATCAACATAACCCTTGCACCCCCTTGGTGCAAGTGTTAGTTTATATTTAATTTATTACCAGGCTATGTTGTTACTCTTCCATTTCATCATCACATTCAATCTCATTTATACTATTTACACTAAGAGAAATTCTTTTATTCTATAATGATACAAAGAAATATTATTATATTTTTAATTTTTCTTATCTATTTGTGTTCATAAATCTATCTAGATAGATATTTCAATATAGACATCTCAAAAAATTATGAATATACTTAAAAATTTAAAACACAATAAAATAAATTTATAAACATATAATATTTAATATTAAGAAAATAATAAATTTTAAAAAATCAAATTAGAAATTACATAAAAAAAATAAATCAAAAACTGCTAAAAATAATTAGAACTTTAAATAGATACTTTTATTACGCCGAAGGCGTCCCTACGCTCAGTATTTGCGAGGCATTTTCATAGCGGACGGTGCAAATTTCTGGAGACCCAATCGCCTTCGATGAAATCCATCCCAGCGGTTCATCAGTTTCTAGCTGTTTTCCCCGCTCCTCCACACTCTTCTCAATTTTTCCACTTGCGTGAGGATGGGCATGAATCAGCAGAGCAGTTATTGTAGAGGGTGGAAATATCTGCATAGGAGCAGGAAGCAATTAATGCAGAAGGTGGAGAAGGAAATATCTCAAATAAAAATCGCACAACAGTTATTGTAGAAACAAATATCTGAGATACAAATCCACAAAAGAGTTATTGCAAAAATATCTCCATCTTTACAGCACGACAGAAGAGTTATTGTCGAATGGCCCTTGAATAGAATGGTTGAAACCTAAAATTGTTTTCATTGCAATCTTAAAACTCTTAGAATTGATTGAAGCTGTCGGGAGAAACCGGTTTCCTCTTATTTTACAAAATACCTACCGTGTTAGGGTTTGCGGACTTGCTTATCTACTGGATTGGACAAGGCTTTATCTACCGACGGAGTGGGTCACAGGTATGGTCCTCGGAACTCTACCACTGGGTTTTTTCAAGAATCCCTATTTATTAATTGCCCTCCTGTAATTGCTCTGCCTTTATTCTTTATATTCCTCGATTTCTTGAAGATGGCAGAGTTGTGCAAGATTCCTGTAGCATGAGTCACTAATAAAGCAAATCTAAGGGCCACTATTTCTGAAATGTTAGAGACACCTCGGCCATACTTATTGGATGTGATTGTGCCTCATCAAGAGCATGTGTTGCCAATGATACCAGCTGGTGGAGGTTTCAAGGATATCATTACATGAGGTTTCATGGCAGTGACAGGGGATAAACCTTATGTTCTCATTTAGACTACACTTCTGAATGATCTATGAATTTGATATTTAGCAAGTCTAATAGAAAGTCCACAACCCATGCATGTGAGAGGACACTGCGATCATTTAATGCCTCTTCTTATTTGTAAAGAATTTCTTTATAATTATATAATCATGTATAGAATATGTTTTTTGGACTAATGCACTAATTTAATTTATCTTTCAGTTCCTATAGTCAGAATCTAAGCCATTAAATCAAGCATAATCCAGATATCATTACCTGTCAAAAACAGAGCAGATACTGTCATTGCTAAAAGCATAGCAACACCTTTGAATCACAAACTATCTCAACTCTATTCATTAAAAAATAAAAATAAAGAAACTCAACATTCAAACAGAAAATGAAACACATAGCAAAAATCCATATGATAAAAGCGTGGCCATTGCTAAATTAATCCCGCAAAACAATATATATTCATCACACAAACTCACATGTAAATCCAGATCCTTTTTCTTCCATTTGACAAGAACACCATCTGAATCAATATGGGGGTTGTGTGGAAGTTATTATGTGTCCCAATGATCCAATATGTTCATCAGAAGAGCAAAATCATAGTTAGACTGGCTCAGCAAAAAACTGACCATCCAAATTTATTGTGTTGCTACTGCTTGTAAAAGCCAAGCACATCAGAACAAAGATAATGATCAATTCTGTATCTGTCATCAGCATAGATGTCCATTGGAAATTTTTATTTGTTATTTTATAAATTTTATCACTTAGAACAATGTGTACGTAACTTATAAAAACAACACATGGAAAAACTTAAATGGAAATATATATACAATGCTGAAAATCCAGTGTTTTTATGGAATGTTAAACAATATAGATAAAGGTGAGTTTACTACAAAACTTAGCAAGGGACCTTCTTTTGCCTTGGAAGACCTCTTTGTTTTTATTTTTCCATAAAAATCACAAAATCTTATTAGTAAGAACAAGCCAAAAACATTAAGCCCAACAGGAAACACAGTCACATGCCCAGAAATAATTTCAGACCAAGTAAAGCAATCCTTACAGTCCCATCCAACTGTGTTTCCCAAAAATAAGACCAAAGACAAGAAGCAAATGACATTCAAAAACAGATGTTCAAAAGTTTCAACTTTGTCACACAAAGAACAACATTAGCTTGAATACTAATGGACTGTGACTCAACATTAACAACAAGTTTTTTCAATAGGAACAACCATTTAAAACAAGCTTTTTTAGGTTCACTAGATTTCACCCAAATAGCAGCTAATCTACTAGACCAATGTGACTCAGACATTCCAACAATTATTTATCCAGTAGAAGACACCCCTTGTACCAGTCAACATCATATAGAGTTTTCTAACAGAGGTATTATTGAATCCAGATCCATCTTCCCATGAAAAATGACAGGTCATATCATATGCATTGGTCACTAAGGTTAGAAACCTCCACTTTGCTAATGCATTTTTTAGTACAAAGTATGTTCTTTTATTAAAATTAGAGATATTGAATTCAATCTTCATTTCCCCCCATCTCTCAAGACTGCCATTCTCAAAGATGTTACTAAACTTTGAAACCCCTTTTTCATTCCAAGATTTCAGTTTATGCATTTAATCATGTACTGGTTCTATTTTAGTTTATGGTGATTCTTTATTTTAAAATCTGACTTGCTCCGTCTATTTAAATCTCATTCTATTTTTCTTTATGCTGATTCTTTATTTTTAAATCTGACTATTGGCCATTTCAAAAATGATTTTATAGACGGGAATATAGACTGTCTTTTTCTTTTGAGCAAATAAGACTATGGAAATAACTTAACTTTCAGTAATGTGTGTATAATAAACTCTCTAAAACATTTTATTAAATAATTCATGTGCTTGCTCTACCTCAATATGTCTTTTTACAGCTATAAATATATTATTATTTTGCAGAAGTACTGATTATTTAGTTTATTTAAAAATGGGTTTCAATTTTTAGTGGCTATTAGTAATATTGCAGTTTTCTTTTTAATTGTTCTTAATAGTTTTGTCTTTTCTACATATATTTTGTGTTTTACTGATCTGTTTTACATTTTTCTCTCTGACCTTCAACTTTTAAGCTATAATAGTTACTTATCCCAACTGGAAAAGTATCATATAAAAAGCAATAAGCCTACTTAGTTGTAAGGGTTGGGATAGGCTAGGGATACCTAAATTTACATGGTTACTTAAATTTAAATTGCCTAAATTTTAGAATTCCCACTAACTACAAGAAATATTATTTACTCAGCAATTAATGTGCTTTAACTTCTTCTAAAATCAAATGCATAAGCCTTTGTTGAGATGGTTATCTCATCAAACTCTTGATAATGACCACGTGGAGTTCATCAACATATGCACTGTATTTGTTGGAGTACTCCTTTCTGGATTTACAACAGATGCAATAGGTGTACATGCAACATCTGGTGCATTTATCTTTGGTCTCATCATTCTAAAGAATGGCCAATTTTGTAAACTAGTGTACAATTGTTCAATGGTTCATTCTTATTGTTATAATCCCAATGTTTATCTGATGCAATTTCATTTATCTGATGCAATTTCAAGTGTTATAATCCCAATGTTTATTACTTCAGTTCCTGAAATTTATACACAGTGAATAAAAAGTTGAATAGTTTCGGTTGCAGCTAAGTGACTTTGTCATTGTTTCATTTGCTTTTTTTCTTTTTAGCTTGTTGGATCAGCAATAAGGCTTGTTTTAGAAATCAAAACCCCTGAGACAATAATACCTTGGCTTAAAAACAAGATTAAATTTCCCAGCTAGTAGCGAACCATCCAAAAGTGTCACATAGAGAAAAATGAAAGTTGTTTAAGCAAGAAAAACTAAACATTCTGAAGGCAGTAGCAAGGAGCTCATTGAAGTGTACAAAATTAGTCCCCCTCCTGGCAATAAGGATCGACACAATGAGGTTGTTGTGGAAAGAGAACCTAGAGATAGTATAATGAAATTGTTGCTGAGATAGCCATCAAATTCTTCCACGTACAAGACAATCTTGACTTTAAACAACAGATTTGAAGTCTTCAAGCCTTGTGTTCTTGTTAAAGAATTATGTTTTTGGCTCTGTTTTTTGTTTGTTGTTAAAGAATTCTGTGTACCTAATTTGAACACATATGGGAATGGGCATTTCTTCAATGGTATGTTTGAAGTAGCAAACTATCCATTTGTAGGGAATTATTTAACAGAAATCTTATGTTCTTGTTAAAGAATTATGTTTTTGGCTCTTTGAATACATATGCGAATGGGCATTTCTTGAATGGTATGTTTGAAGTAGCAAACTATCCATTTGTAGGGAATTATTTAACATATATGGCAATGAACATTCTTGTATGGTATATTTAATTCAGTTACCATTTACAATCTGGTCACCAGGCCTCTTGCTTCATTAGGCCACCAATGGGAGGGACCTATTTTCAATAATAACAGCTTAAGGTTTTGTTAGTATTTTCTATGAAATTTGCTACTGGCAAGTCTGAACTTGTTTCACAATTGAAAATAAATTTCTATTGCTATGTGTCGTACTTATACATGGGAATTTATGTATTTGTTTTTAACATCTTTATTTCTTTCATTTGCAGTTCACAGAAAATATCAGTCCGACACAAATAGAGGTCAGCCCGATGGGCCTTTAATAGAATGCCCGAAACCTAAAATTGATTTCACACACAAACAGTGAAGAATATTAAATCTCTTCTTTAATTCAATCTAGGTCAACATTTTGTTATTCTTTATTCTAAGTTGCCGGTTCTGGTACAAGATTGAGTACAAGTTTAGAATATGGGTATGCCGGTACGGCAATTTTTTTCCTTGGGTACAAAACATCTGGGTATGGCTGTATTTTAAAAATATACAGGATTGTAAATACATTTGATAGTATGATACTTCATCAATCAATCATCATGATGTCTACCAAATGCTGATAATCATATCTGCTGCTTTAAGTTGAGACATCTAGTGTTACAAAATATACAGTGGCAAATCCCTATTTTCATTTGTGATATTATTGTAATATACAGTGGTAAATCCCTATTTTCTTCTTCACATACAGATTTTTAGTTACTGTAGACTAATTAATTGAAAATAAATTGTGCATTTGTATTTTTGAATTAAATGTCAATATATTGAAAGTAACTGTAATAATTTTGTTATTGAAAATTTGCTTGAGTTTAGGATTACTAAATATGTATGTTCCATGGTGTTTTTGGGGTGGGGGTGGATCCCTCTTTTCTTCTTCATATACAAACTTTTATAATTTAAGTGTGCAATGAAATTTATGTTTACTTGGTGATTTTTAATACCAACGTTTACAATTTAAGTGTGCAATGAATTTTATGTTTATTTGGTGTTTTTCAGTTTTTCGTTTTTGTTTCAGCAAAACCTCTCAATTCCAATATACTTAGACCCACTTTTGTTTATTGTGAATAGATTGAAACAACAGCTGTCAGGAGCTTGGTTTTGGTTTGTCTTACTTTTAAGCAGCTTCTATTCATTTTCTCTCTTCTGGCAGCAGGACACATTTTTTCCAAAATCTTACGGTAAGTCACTTGCCACATCATTTTATGTTATGTTGTATTATTTTCTAAACACTTTTGTTGTTACCTATCAAATTAGCAGCTTTTAAAATTCCTACTTGCTTTTCCACATTCATATTTCTAGAACTTGTGAAATGAAATTTTTGTAAACTTTAGAACACAACTAACATATTGGAGACCTAGATTATTTCTGAAAAACACATCATTTTGATAGACATTAATGAAATCAAAGAAATATAAAGTGTTCTATTTGTTTCTAAACACTTCTGTTCTTATCTATCAAAGTAACACATTTTTTAAATATTCAAAATAATTTCATATGTATCACATATGTTACATTTCTCTGCCTGTTTTCATTTACATGCTTACCTGTAAATGTTTTAGTCCAACTTATACATATATTTCATCCACTCATGCCAGATCATGGTTACACATTCAACTACTCCTATGCAACCTAGCCTGTCCATTACATTGCATCCAACACCCGCAATTTCAGAGTCATCATCCACTCTTAATAAACATAACACTCGAAATATGTCTTGTACTATATAGCTTGCATAAAATTTAACCCATTCACAAACCATTGGTTTGTTAAACTTGTAGATAAACTATGTCACAAAATATTATCAATTGTATGATTCACTTCTTTATCTTGCAATTGTGTTTTCCACTATTAACATCAATCATACAATTAAGCAACACCTCTATTTGACGTGTCATTAAACCCACTTCTAACACTCACAACTACGTCTCAGGCACAAAGCTTCAAATACCTTTCACCTTCTCGATGGCAGCTTTGACTCCAAATGGCGTTGAAGATATTCTTGCAGGCATCTTTGATCTTGACCCTTCATTACAAGTCACGTCCATAGATGCAATACAACATGCTCATTCAACAGATGTTAAGTACCGGGTTGAACTCTCTGATGGTGTCCATACCCATCCTACTTTGCTTCCTACCCAGTTCAACAATCTTGTTGTCAAAAAAGCGATGGTCATTGGGTCTATTATCCACCTTACAGAATATACATCCAAAGTTTTCAACAAATACATGTACATCCAACCTTACTCTATTCTTAAATGTTGCTTTCATTCATTGATGTGATGTTCCTAAATCATTTACATCATTACATTGCAGGGCTATAATTATCAATAATCTTGAAATGGTATCGAATATAGCACCACTTGTTGGCACTCCAACTCCTCTTCTGCAAGCAACAAGTAATTTTCCATCTACTAGCTCCCAAGGACCGTTTGAATTACAACAAGATGCAATTTCTACCCAAGAACCAACCTTAATAGCCTTTGAGATACTTCCCATCAAATCTTTAACCCTGTACTATAAGCGTTGGTCCATTGAGGGTAGAGTATTAGCAAAGAGTCCAATCCATGAGTTTCACAATGCTAACCGAGAAGGAAAAGTTTTTGGTTTTGACTTCGTTGACAAAGAAGGCACTGACATACATGTCACTTGCTTCAATGAACTTGTTGATGAATTCTATAATGTTGTGCACTCTGATTGTATATACATTATTTGTAATGGTCGGATACAAGTTGCTAATAAAAAATATAGTACCTCTACAAACCCATTTGAAATTTTCCTACACAAATCATCAACAATTACTCCTTCTCCATGTGTAGACTCTACAATCCCCATGCATAGCTTGCATATCAAAAGCATAGATTCCCTACTATCACTACCTATTAATTCCATTGTTGATGTTCTTGGCATACTTCTGTCTATCTCCCCTGCATCAACAATCCGTAAGAGAGATGGGACTGAAATAGTAAAGTGCACTGCAACAATCACAGACATGTCATGCTTGAGCATTGATGTTACACTTTGGGGTCGTCATTGTCAATTTGAAGGTAAAGAATTATCTACTTTGTCTCTTCTACCAATCCCTCCCATTATCTTGATCAAATGTGGACGTATAACCTCCTGGCGTGGAAAAGCTCTTGATACCATATTTGCAACTACAATTGTCATAAATCCAAAACTATTAGAAACATCAACATTGCATGACTGGTATGCCACTGTAGGGAGTGAGACACCCTTCCTCTCACTCTCAATAGATCATCTTTCTTCCAACAAGTTTGGAAATCCAGTAGACATTGCATCGATCAACAGTACTAATTATCCTGGAAAGGCAAATGTTTGTGTAAAAGCAAGCATATCAAAGGTCCACTTGGAAAACTTTTACTACCTCTCTTGTCCTCTTCTGGTAGGCAATAAGAAATGTAAGAAGAAGGTTGTACAAAAGAAAGCCAATAGCTTTCATTGCCCAAAGTGTTGTATTGATCTCCCTGGATGTGACTTTAGCTACATGGTCAAAGTGGACTTGGACGATGGCACAGGTTCTCTTGTTAAAGTTACTGCATTTGAGGGGCCTGCAAACAACATGTTTGGAGTTTCCGCTGAAAATCTTCAACTACTTATGGCTGAACCTGATGCAACTAAACACGTGCTAGATCAAGTTCTTGGACACCAGTTTCTCTTTGAAGTGGCCATCACAATTAATTCTTTTGCTGGGAAAGAAGTACAAAGCTTTGTAATTACAGCAATTAAACCTGTTTAAAGTTTACAAGTACCTCTTATTTTCAAGAATACTGTATAATCTTTGCTTATGTAGTACAACTTTAGTTGTTGTCCATACCAACTTATCTAATGATGTGTGTGTAAAATATCAAATGAATTGAATACAAAGTCTCTTTTTATATGACAATGTTGTCTAATGCACATGTTTTGTAATATGTTTATTACTTCACTGGTATTCTTGCTAATTTAACTCACTTAACTTAAATGTGTTATTTCAATTTTTCTCAATATCTAATACAAAATAATATTGCATTGCTCTCTTCCTCAGCAACCACTACCATGGAAAACCAAGCTGGCAGTATGGAAGCACAACGGTCTCACCGTAACCATCTAAAACGATTATGGTACCAAGCAAATAAGGATTCTATTAATAGACGAAGTAGAGAAAACCATCATAGTAACCTTGCAAGCTCCTCCACACCCCCACCTTGTCTTTCCAATTACCCTCCCCCATTGCAACCCCCACCATCTCAAATACAATCTACATTTCACCCTTGCTCTCCCTCCCAAAACCCCCATCGTCCACTATTTCCTCCAAACTATTACACCGCTAGAAATTCTTTCCGCTCAAAGTTGGACAACCTATCAAAGATATCAACATGCCAGGTATGCATGGAACGATATCTAGGCATAAAGATTAAGCCTTTAAATGGTAGTAGTGCTTGTTCACGATGCATTTCTGAAAAAAATGGCAATCGGTTTTCACAGTGGAACAACATGGACCCTGGAGAGCAACCTACTTGTTTACAACGCCTATCTCAGATTGAAGAAATGCTTATAT